>CAHIKZ030000823.1:942500-960000 GCA_903632075.3 Acanthosepion pharaonis | reverse complement strand
GTTCAGACTTCGTGATGTCATTTGCGTGCCATTGGAAATTGCTTGGCGTGCCACGTATGGCACGCGTGCCGTAGGTAGCCGACTCCTGCTTTATTCCACTCGGTCTTCTTCAGGTAATTTTTTTTTTAGGATTTCAAACCGAATCTTTTATTCAATGAACTGCAGTATATCATTCCCATTCCGCTACACATGCTAGGACAGTGCATCTCAAGGTGGGGGTCCGCGGACCGGTGCCGGTACACGAACCATCAGCTACCGATCCGCGGCCAGTGCCCAGACCATGCTAAGGAGTCATTTGCAAAGATTAAGTTTATATAATTTTTTTTTTGCTAATAAACTGCTTTTTTTATTACTTTTTATACGCTTTGATATTGACTTATTTTTTTTTTATTTTTTTCAAAATAAAGGGAGGATAAAAAAAAATAGTCAACATTTATTATCTTCATTGTATATATCGTTTCTGGTATAAATTAATATTACCACGAAATATGACCGGTACGTGACACATTGAGAAAAAAATTCCGGTTCGCCATATTAGATAACTTGAGAAATACTGCATTAGAGAACCATTTTTACCATCCGTAAGCATGGCTGATGCTAACTTCCAGGAGAGTGACCGTTTCAAATTCTTAGCTTAACTTTTTCCGATTAAATGAAATGGTAATCATTCCTATTCCACTACACATGCTAGGACAGTGCTTCTCAAGGTGGAGGTTCGCGGATCGGTGCCGGTACACGAACCATCAGCTACCGGTACGCGGCCAGGGTCCAGACCATACTAAGAAATCATTTGTAAAGATCATTAATTTTATATAAGTTTTTTTTTTTTTATTAATAAACTGCTTATTTTTTATTACTTTATATATGTTTTGATATTGAATTATTTTTTTGCAAAATAAAGGGAGGATAAAAAAATAGTCAACATTTATTATCTTCATTATATATATCGTTTCCGGTATAAATATATACCACGAAATATGACCGGTACGTGACACATTGAGAAAAAAAAAAATGCCGGTACGCCATATTAGATAGTTTGAGAAGAACTGTACTAAAGCTTGAAATTCTTCAAACACCCATGCTTTTTTTTTTCAATTCTGTGAGTAAGTGCATTGTCCTGACAAAGAGAACATATTTTTTCAGTGTCCCTTACCATTTTTCTTTCAGTGACTCATTTAATCTACACAACTTAGAGTAGTATTCTGCTTTAATGGTTTTTAGCCCATCCGAAGATCATTAGTAATTAAAAAATCGTTCTTTTGACTAAAATTACTTTTCCTGTAGATTTTTGGATCTTGAATGTCTTGGGCCGCAGTAAACACGACTGCCGATTCAGCAATGGTTTCTCTCTGAATTCTACTGGTATCAACATGTTTTATTAATCGTAACAAGTCGTTCCAAAATAAAAGAAAAAAATGATCACTTGAAAATACTGCAAGATCGACTTGTAGATTTTCACACGATATTGTTTCTGTTTCAAGCATTTTCAAACCTTCATGGCTTAGAGTTTCTGCATATCCTACTGCTCAGAGTAGTCTTAGGCTGTGACCCCCATAGTCCATAAAGGGGATGTAGGGCAGTGCTTTTGAAAGTGATGGTCCGTAGACCAGTGCCGGTACACGAACCATCAGCTACCGGTACGCGGTCAGTGTCCAGACCATGCTAAGGAATCATTTGTGAAGATTAAGGTTATATCATTTTTGTTTTTGTGTTAATAAACTGTTTATTTTTTATTATTTTTTATACGTTTTGATATTGAATTATTTTTTGCAAAATAAATGGAAGATAAAAAACAGTCAACTTTTTTTATATTCATTATATGTATATCGTTTCCTGTATAAATTAAAATATTACCGCGGTATATTGAGAATTGTCTGAACTTGGAATTGTTCTCGCCGTTTTTTTCTCCTGTTCTAAATTTTATTGGAAGCATATTTCCCAAGCCCACTATTTGGTGAGGGCGGTGGATTGGCCGTTAAACTATCAAATAAGGGAGAATGGTTGGGACACAATGTGTTACTATGGTAGAGCACATTGATGAGTAGGGGGAGACAGAAAATAAATAAATTTAATGATTAAAAAAAGGAAAAAAATTAAAATTTTAAAAAATAAAAAAAAAATAGAAAAATGTAAATGGTTTTTTGCTAGAGCGAAACTCTACTCACACAAGGCAGCAAGTGGTTGTCCGCTTTCTTCCTTATGATGGCAACTGAATGTACGGCTTACCTTAAGTCCAAGCGTCGACCTGGTTGGGGCGGGGATCAACGGCCAATCCACCGCCCTCACCAAATAGTGGGCTTGGGAGATATGCTTTCAATAAAATTAAGAACAGGAGAAAGAAACGGTGAGAACAATTCCAAGTTCAGACAATATATCAAGCAAAAAGATCCGGCCACTACATCATTAGAATCCTGACGAGACACTTTCGCATCTAGCCAAAGACATTCAGTTTTCCATTTTTCCTGATTTTTCTTTCGGGCCGGGATTTCTTACTAAACTATCAAATAAGGGAGAATGGTTGGGACACAATGTGTTACTATGGTAGAGCACATTGATGAGTAGGGGGAGACAGAAAATAAATAAATTTAAAGATTAAAAAAAGGAAAAAAAATTAAAAATTTTAAAAAATAAATAAATAAAAAATAATAAAAAAAAAATAGAAAAATGTAAATGGGTTTTTGCTAGAGCGAAACTCTACTCACACAATTGAGAAGCTCTGTGCTATGATATATTTTGTAGTAGTTAATTCTTAGTTCATTTGTCCTTTAGTTTATGTTCGTTCTATTTAACCGGAGTACAGTACTTCCTTGGTTATTTGTACATTTTGGAAAAGGGTTTGAAAAAATATATTCAGAAAATTCAAAATTCCGGTTAATTGAATACCAAAATTATCGAAAATGAATTAAGAAAAAAGTAATTTTTTCAAAGAAATTCAATATTTATATCATCAGATAACATTTTTAGATACTCTGTTCAAGTATTTTTCCAGCTTATTTTTATGAAAAAATGCGTCAATTTTTGTCTGTTTTCAGCTGGCTTCATATTTTTCTGTCGCTAACTTCCAAAGCTGTATTAAAGTAGATAGATTTATAAGGTTGGTTTCTAATTGAAAAGACAACCAACTTAAAAGTTTGTCAAACATAATTATTGCTTTAATGTTTTAAGTTGAAATTTTGAACATTGAGTATGATTTTCTAAAATTGAAAAACGCTTGTTCGAGATTAAATATTAGATTGGTTCTAATTCGGACAATTGAAAAATGTTCGGATGGTTTCAGTTTTTCTCATCATTTCACATTCGGATAATGGAAATCCGAAAAATCAAAGTACGGATAATCGAGAAAGTAATCTATACGGATTTCACGACTTTTGAAAGAAATTATCAACGATTAGGTAATTTTATCGTAGGTGTTTAGCTTTTATAAACTTCAGACCTAATATCTGTCGTTTTCTGATCAAACACTCCTGTATGGGCTTCAAATCTATAGCAGACATAATGAAAAAGTTATCAGAGATTAGTTTGTATTTTCAATCTCCTTATTATCAGTCTCTACTGGCACAACTACATACAATGCTATACATACAATCATTGGTTATGTTCTTTTCTTATAGAGGCTCGGCTCTGGTCATTTACCTACTGAAGAAGTCCCAGTGTACAACAATCGAAATGGCAAAAATATAGACAGAAATTGAGACAAAAATGTTTGCTCTGAAAAAAAAAACAAAAACTTATATTTTAAATTTAACTTTATTTTGCAAAGAGTTTCCCTATAATTATATTATAAAATAAGTATCTGTCCATATTTTTTAGATGAGGTATTATGTACACTATTTACATTATTCGGACTATTGTCCCCATCTTTGTTAACATATTTATCACAACGTTTCGGCCCTTCAGTGTCTGTCTATATTTCTGAGATGAGGTATTATATACACTATTTACATTATTCGGACTATTGTCTCCATCTTTGTTAACATATTTATCACAACGTTTCAGCCCTTCAGTGTCTGTCTATATTTCTGAGATGAGGTATTATATACACTATTTACATTATTCGGACTATTGTCCCCATCTTTGTTAACATATTTATCACAACGTTTCGGCCCTTCAGTGTCTGTCTATATTTCTGAGATGAGGTATTATATACACTATTTACATTATTCGGACTATTGTCCCCATCTTTGTTAACATATTTATCACAACGTTTCGGCCCTTCAGTGTCTGTCTATATTTCTGAGATGAGGTATTATATACACTATTTACATTATTCGGACTATTGTCCCATCTTTGTTAACATATTTATCACAACGTTTCGGCCCTTCAGTGTCTGTCTATATTTCTGAGATGAGGTATTATATACACTATTTACATTATTCGGACTATTGTCCCCATCTTTGTTAACATATTTATCACAAAGTTTCGGCCCTTCAGTGTCTGTCTATATTTCTGAGATGAGGTATTATGTACACTATTTACATTATTCGGACTATTGTCCCCATCTTTGTTAACATATTTATCACAACGTTTCGGCCCTTCAGTGTCTGTCTATATTTCTGAGATGAGGTATTATATACACTATTTACATTATTTGGACTATTGTCCTCATCTTTGTCGCCATATGTATTACAACGTTTCGGCCGTTGTACGCTCCGGTCTTCTTCAGGTAGTTGGAATGTCGAACTGAACCTTTTATTTCGCTCACTGGGGTAGACTGTTTTAATTACACGTGCCATGTCTAATGGATGTCACTTATGAATTATTTCCTGTTATTTCCCCTCTCCAATTTCTCCACTTCCTTAACCAGGTATTGAACTCACACTCTTACTTCTACTTCCACCTGTACTTCACGGCTAATTCTGCTACGAGGTTTTTTTTATTAGATTCCTTATTATTAGATTAGTTACGCGGCTGATCAACCTAACTGTCCGATTTACCTGGTTTCTTTAGCAGTAGTTTGAAAATTGAGCTACTAAGATCTTATTATATTTCATAACTGTCAAATTTTAGTTCCACGAACCATGTTTAATGGATGTCAGTTGTCAGTTATCTCCAGTTAATTCCCCTCACAACTGACATCCATTAAACATGGATCGTGGAACTAGAACAGTCTACCCCAGTGTTGTAGAGTAATTTTCACAGTGGAGGCTTGCATTTCGCTAAGTCGGTCCTAAAAGGGTCCGACGTACAAAACGTTAGGAACTTGAAATAATAGTTAATGACGCAGCAATCTAGTTGTGATGGTTGATACTTCAATGTCCGACATCGACTGACTCACTTGACTCCACTGAGCTCAACTGGCCACTGCTACTACTACTTATTATCTGTGGGAGAGTCTATTACAATAGAATAGGTAATGTTCTGGTATAACACCCAGTGAGCGAAATAAAGGATTCAATTCGACATTCCAACCAACTGAAGAAGGCCAGAGCATACAACGGCTGAAACATTGTAATAAATATGGCGATAAAGATGAAGACAATAGTCCGAATAATGTAAATAGTATAAAATAAGTAATGTTTTATTTTTAATCGAATTTAAGTAAACAGGATTTAACTTCTTGTGTTGTCATCCGAATTAGTGATATTGCTGTTTTCTTTGTTACATTTAGAAACTACAAGAATACAAGAAAGTACACTTTTCACTGTCAGTCTAAATAATAAAAAGTCAATGCAATTACACCCTTGTGCAAATTAATTGAAACAGCCGCTTTAGTTTCCTTTCTTTCAGTGGACGATCAATTTTAGACCCACTGGAGTGACAGGGTGTAATCGATTTCTATTTTTCCTCAGATTGGGTTATTTGCAGTGGTGTGCAGTAATATGAATCTATTTTCGGGGTGTATGATGAAATTTGTTTGGCACTGAAAAATATTGCGTCATTCGTGATTGCATCAGATTTTCATCACGCCCAGACACTATTGTCTCGACTGTCGATTAGTCGTCCTACGGCCATTGGCTGCGATGGGCGTTACTACGAGGAAGCGTATTAAAATTTTAACGCTGCATGAATGCACTGGAAAGCCTTACCAGTGTGCAAATTAAAGTATACTATCGACTGTCTCGGAAACTTTCCTAATTTAAATCCAGTCGAAAATCTGTGGTCAATCTGCAAGGAAAGACTTAGTGGAATAGACATACGAAGTACTAACATGTGCACTGGGTCATGTTTCATTGGAAAAATATGAAAGAAAGTTAATAATAATGGAATTATTCGTTTTGTTTCAATTAATTTGCACATGGGTGTAGAACGAAAGTAAAAATTTCAATTTTCTGTTGCGTCTTACTCGATTGTTATGAATACACGCACTTGTGAACATCTTTTCTCGCATCTTTGTTCTTTATAGACTCTTAAATTCTTATATTCTCAATTTTATATATCTATAACTAAAATAATGCACGAGTTGGTATCAGAAAGTTCTCGAACTGTACGTGCTGTGAATGTACCGTTCAACAGAAATACGTACTCGGATAATTGACATTGATAACCAGACGATTGAGTCAGTCTGTCAATAGACTTGGTATTATCTAGTCGCTAGATTATCTAGTGGAATGGCTTTGGGGTACTTTGCGATGACTGATAAATCCCTGCCGGTATCAAATTATGCCCGGCTCTGCTACCGAGATCCTTGAAATGTTTCTTCAGCCTTTTAGTGAACATTCTTTAGGACGAACACAGATGTTTGGGTTAAACGTGAGTGTACATTCAAGATAAACAAGATCATCAACAAAACGACAGAAAATGTAGGAAAAAAAGGTAATGAGTTCACCCATGGTCTTCATGTGCGCGTTTATGAAATTTTCTGCCGGACAATTTATTAGTTATTTCACAAGATTTAAATCACTTATGGAATCTGCTAGGAGATCCTTGCAGAAAATCTGAACATGCACTGCACTGCTGTGGTGTTTCTCCCGCGGAAGAAGCATTGAAATTACTGCATACTTTCCTGAAGAGATTATCGTTAAATTTAAAGAACACGAGAGAGTGCTGAAAAACATCTAACCAAATGATCAAACATAAGATTTTATTGGAAGGGATTTCGAGTTGAGCTAACTTTTCAGCACCTCTTCTTATATAAAATATATTATTTACCGAGGTAAATAATAAAATATATTATTTACTGAGGTAATACTGAACATTTTAAAACTTACTCCTAGAATTTTCTGATACTACGTTATGTTTATGTATGTGGTGTGTGCACATACGAGTGTGTAGACATGATAAGAGGAGGACAGACAAGGACAAGGAAGAGGAAGAAAGAGAGGGAAAAAAGTAAATATAAAAGTTGAAGGAATAAGAAAGAAAAAAAAGGAATGATAGAGTATTAGGAATGAGAGAAAAGGAGAAAGCAATGGAAAACAAAAGTAGGAGAAGATGGGAAAGAAAAAGGGGGAAAGTAAGAGAAAGAGATTAAAATGAAGCTGTTTACTCTTTCCAAAATACTAAGTTACATTCGTTAAAATTTAGCGACAACTCATTAAAAGATGAACATAAGAGCAATGATTTATTATTATTATTATTATTTCCTTTGATTTCTGGCGTTTACAGATTTCTTTCCGGGTCCCGCCCAGGCACCTAAGGTTAGACATGGCATCATGACACTTTCCATTGACAAAAAAATTACATAGATAAAGCCCTTTGTAAAGTGTGGGCTGTACTTGTCAGAACAATTTTTTGTATCTCTTTGAGGCATGGACTTCCAGGAATCCCTTCAATTAGTCTACTGCAATCTTTTCCAACCAGTCCTAGGGCTCCAACTACAACAGGGATTGTTGATGTTCCCATATGCCACATTTTCGAGATTTCTATTTCAAGGTCCTTGTATTTTGACAGCTTTTTGAATATCTTCAAAGATACATTGCAGTCAGCAGGGACTGCCATGTCAATAAGGAGGCACCGTTTTTGTTTGTGGTCTTTAATAACAATATCTGGCCGATTGGCCTTGATTGTTCTGTCAGTGTGTATTGTGTAGTCCCATAGAATTGTAACAGGTCCTATCTCCGTAACCGGGTCTGGGTGGTGTTCATAACAATTTCAGTTTCCTTCCCATAGAAGTTGCAGATTTTCCAGTGCAGATATTGGCCCACTCTGTCATGTCGGGTTTTATATTCAGTGGGTGCCAACACTGTGCAGCCTGATACAAGATGATCAATCGTTTCTGGATACTTATCACAGAATCTGCATTTTGGGCTGACACAATATTTTAGTATATGTGCCTGATAAATCCTAGTTAGCAAGCATTGGTCCTGCGCAGCAAGGATAAAACCTTCAGTTTCCGCTTTCAACCCTGCACTACGTAGCCACTGGTGGGTACGGGTTTTGTCTACATTATTATTATCATTATTATTATTATTATTATTATTATTATTATTATTATTATTATTATTATTATTTCCTTTGATTTCTGGTGTGTACCCATTTCTTTCCCGGTCCCGCCCAGAGACCTAACGTCAGAAATGGCATCATGACATTTTCCACTAAGGAAAAAATAACATATTTTACATAGATAAAGCTCTTCGTAACGTGTGGGCTGTACTCGTTAGAACAATTGTTTGTATTTCTTTAAGTCATGGGCTACCAGGAATCCATTCACTGAGTCTATTGGAATCTTTTCCAATCCATCCGAGGGCTCCAACTACAACAGGGATTGTTGATGTTTCCATGTGCCACATTTCTGAGATTTCTATTTCAAGGTCCTTGCATTTTGATAACTTTTTGAAGATCTTCAAAGAAACATTACAGTCTGCAAGGACTGCCATATCAATAAGGAGGTAATTTTTGTTTGTTTGCGGTCTCTAATAACGATGTCTGGGCGGTTGGCTTTGATTGTTCTGTCAGTGTGTATTGTGTAGTCCCATAAAATTGTAACAGGTCCTATCTCCGTAACCGGGTCTGGGTGGTGTTCATAACAATTTCTTTCAGTTTCTTTTTCCTAGAAGTTGCAGATTTTCCAGTGCAGATATTGGCCCAATATTATTATTATTATTATTATTATTATTATTATTATTATTATTATTATCCAAACTATGGCCCTTAGACCCTATAGAAGAATTGTCATTTAACTGATAGCACTTTTCTTAGAGGAATAAAGTAGGGCGATATTCTGGTCCACTTGTATGTTGATGTTACCTAGGACACTGTTAGCAAAATTTTCCATTCCTTTTAACACAAGGCCCAGAGTTCTGATTACGATTGATGCAGTATCAGTCTTCATTCCTCACATCCTGTTTACCTCGATCTGCAGGTTCTTGTATTTGGACAATATCTCGATAATTTTTATGGAGGTGTTTCTCTCAGATGGTACTGTTATGTCAATAAGCATACACTTCAAGAATTTATTGTCTTTTATGATAATATCAGGTCTGTTGGCTTTCATTTCTGTTATACTGGAACATACCTATTCTATTGTTAATAGACTCTCCCACCTATAATAAGTAGGAGTAGTAGCAGTCGCCAGTGAGCTCAGTGAGTTGGCCAGTCAGTCGATGTCGGACATTAAAGTATCAGCCACCACAACTAGATTGCTGCGTCATTAACTATTATATCAAGTTCCTAACGTTTTGTACGTCGAACATTTTTAGGACCGACATAGTAAAATACAAGCCTCCACTGTGAAACTACTCTATAACAATTTCTCTATCAGTTTGAATTGGCATGTCCCAGAGGATAGTTGCATCGTTATTTTGGGCAACTGTGTTTGGTTGGTGGTCATACCATCTCTCAGTGGTTTCGATTTTATGCTTCTTGCATATCTTCCAGCGCTACCTTGTTATGTCTGTGGTCATATTCATTTTTTGCCAGTTCTGAACATCCTGAGATAATATGGTCAAAAGTTTCATCATATTTTCCGCAGATCCTGTATTTCGGGTTAGTTCCATCCTTGATTATGTGAGTGTGAGAGGATCTGCTTGCGAGGCTTTGGTCCTGAGCAGCAACAATTAGGCCTTCTATTATTATTATTATTATTATTATTATTATTATTATTATTATTATTATAATATTTGGATTATGAAAATTTCTAAATGATGATGAATGAAAAATAGATCGATTAATAATTGACAAAAAGCACAAGATGAAACAACAAATTTTCAGCACTATTCGGCCAAAATCTTATTCAAAAATTGTCAGAATATATTCATTGCAATTGCATTAATTGGTTTAGTAGAACAATTACAGACCAAAAACTTATCAAACCGAAGCACAAAAGCGTGAAAGTTATTTACTTTTTTTCGTTTGAAAACGCTTCTGAGAACTCAAGTGGAAATTAACTGATAATAATGGGAAAATAGGTTGATCAAACCAGAAAGTTAAAAGGTGTGAATTGTTTTCACAGGTTTCTGTCTCTTTTAAAAAGTTGAATCCCAAATAAAATTATATTTGTACAATAAAACAATGGAAAAATCTGTTTTGATAAAGCAAATAATGTGTCACAGAAAATTAAACAATGATATTTGCTTGGCTGAATTTTACTTGTTTACCAGCTCCTGGTTTTAAATGTAGTTCAGGCAGAATTAAGCTATCCATTACAATCTATTCGATAGTCATTGTTCTTTAACCAAACAAATAATTCTCAAACAATCCAACCACCTGCACCGTAATATCCTATATTTATGCCAGTGTTCTCAAAGTAAATCACGACAAAATTTATTTAATAATAAACTAACGGAAATGCCGTCAAATAATACGATTAGTCATGACGTTGTTCTTCTGAACTGTTTGAGATGGCTTATCCATAAATTAGTGACAAGCGACTCCAAAGGATTCCAACGACTCCAAAGGATTTCAGTAAATGGGGCGCATCCTTCCAAAATAAATTTTATAAACAAAAGACGTAATCAGTAGCATAGTTCAATAGCAAACGCGTTTTATAATCTCATCAGTAAGAAAGCTGGGATATTTTCTAGAACAGGAGTCAGCAACCATTTGCTGACTTATTTGCCGACTTAGGGTTTTAAAATCATTCAATGTGCCAACAGCATACTCATTTTTTTATACAAATTAAGGTCAATATACTTGTTCTACAATATATTTTATATAGTAATATATACAATTAATATATTTTATTGCTATACGTTATTTATATAAACACAAATATTTAAGTAAATAAATGCTCTGTTTATAATAAACAGTATTAACAACATTTACCGGGCTGAATGTCTGAGAAATAGAAATCTTCGACAGGAAATGAACCTGTATCCTACACGGAACCCACATATAGCCTGAGAAATTTCATAGAAAATATACATCCTTCAACAGGAATCGAAGCTGTATCCTACATATAGCCTGAGAAATTTCATAGAAAATATGCATCCTCCGACAGGAATCGAACCTGTATCCTACACGGAACTGTCATATAGTCTGACGTGCTATACCAGTTTAGCTACGAAAGAGTGTCTGGTTAGCAAGGTTGATTTTACTGCTTTTTAAACTACCAACGGAGGACGCATATTTTCTATGAAATTTCTTGGGCATTCAGGCCGGTAAATGTTGTTAAAAACTGTTTATTATAAATGTTGTAAATGGTTATGAAAATATGAAATAATAAAACCAGGGTTGCAGATATATCATATATTAAACAGTAAATATAAATATTAACAGAAGAGTATTACACGACTAGTTAGTGGGTGTCAGTGGCCCCAGCGTTGTCTGTTCCCCCAAGGTCTTTAATCAACCAAATAAACCCTTTTTCATGAAAAAACAAAAAAAACAAAAACAAAAAAAAAACAACCACTTTGAAAAAGCTATACACAGGAATTACTTTTTTCTTTTTTTAGTTTTACGACAAACATTTTACGTGTTAACAACAGTCTCTTTTTATTAAGGTTTCTATTCATTATTCCTAAATAATGAAAAATTGGATAAGTTTAATGGTAAATTATAATTTTAATAATTTCCAATAATCCAATGCGTATTGTGCTTTTCTGGTAATTCAAAGTTCATAAGAGGAGAAGGTTTTTTTTTACGCCTTCTTTGCCTTTTTTTTTGTAGACATGGTATGAAATGAAAGATGTCCAATATCTTTTCTTTTTCGGGTTAATTTCTAAAGGTTCCGTAAATTTCCTTTTTCTTTTGGGCCTTCTGAGCTCTGGCACTGTTTGCGATATTGGAACCTCGAACGTGTCAAACACGACGTCCATAGTATCATCTTCTATGGGATCCCTATCGACTGCACTTTCATACCGTTTTCTAATTTGGATTACATGACGTTTGTGTATAAACTTTGGTCCCTGAACCATGTAAATCATGTTATCAATTTGTGTGTCTATTGTTCCTATCTCCCAGTGTGCTTTATTATTCCCAAATACACGAAAAAAACCTTTTCACTGATCTTAAAGCGCTTTTTAATCACTTTATTCCTATTTTCCGCCTTCGTTTCACTCGGAAGGAATTTGTCAAATGCCGATTTTATTTTCCTGACAAACGTGACCTTGGCTGGTATTTTGGCAGATGGAACACTGCTATTAGGGGTTACACGATAGACCTGCAAAAACTGCTGTATAGCCGTATCGTTGGGAGTACCTCTCGTCTTCCTCAGTGCTCTCTTGAAAGTGTCCACAAAACACTCTACCTGTCCATTACTTCTTGGGTGATATGGCGCTGTGGTAATATGTTCGATCAAGAATCACTGACAAAACTCCTAAAATTCACAGGATGTGAACTGTGTGCCATTGTCTGTTACGATACAGTCAACAATTCCGAAACGGGAAAATAGCTCGTGCAAAAAATTTACTGTTAACTCCACGGTCGGCTTCTTACATTTCAATATTTCTCGCTACTTGGAATAATTGTCAGCTACTATAAGGTAGTAAAAAATATCAAGTCGACCAGCAAAATCAATGTGTATCCGTGACCACGGGCGGTCGGTTTTAGGCCAGGGATTGAATTTTATCGGGGGTTGCTTTAGTAGCCAAAGCACATCCTTTGCACGATCTTATAGTGTTTTCAATATCTTTGTCCATGTTGGTCCAGTAAACGTACCTCCTCATCCGACTCTTCATTCTTGAAGTTCCCGGATGGCCAACATGGAATTCCTTTAATGTTCTTTGCTGTAGTGTAGATGGGATTAATACTCTGTCTCCGTACTTTAGTATATCGTTACAGAGTGAGTAAACTTCTGAGATATTCTGGTCTTTACTATTTAGTTTTTTTTTTTTTACTTGCTTTATGGACTCATCATCGGACGCTATGTCTATTATCTGGCCAATTGTTATAGGAAGCTCCCTGACAGTATTGCACAAGGTACTTTTAATTTCGACCTCTGTTCTTATGACCTGTTGAAAAATAGAAGGAGTGACCTTAACCCCGAACGGAAGTCTTAAAAATTCGTATAAACCCTTATGGGTATTTATGCAAAGGAGCTTCTAGCATTCCTCGTCCACGGGTATTTGTAGATATGCACCACTTAAGTCGATCTTAGAGAAATATTTTCCTTCACTGAGCTTAGCGAATATCTCCTCTGGACTTGGAAGGGGATAATGGTGATCCTTTAGGACACTGTTCAGTCCCATAGAGAAGTCAGCTCTTTTTTTAATATAAACTGTGGGAGACGCCCATTCACAATATTCAACCTTTGTCAGAACTCCCATTTCCTTAAGTCGATTCAACTCCTCGTCTATTTCATTTAACGTGGCAAATGGAACGTTATGTTTTTTCTTAAAAACTGGGTTTACGTCTGGCTTTAACTCAAACTTAGCAGACATTTTTGTGCATTTTCTTAGTCTTCCACTGAAAACGCCGGGAAATTTTTTTTTATGTTCACCTTTCAACTTTTCTTCTTCGTCAGTCAAATTTTCGAATTTTTGACATAATGAGTTAATAGGTGTATCCCAAAGTTGAAACTGTTCTAACCAATCAGTCCAAAACAAATTACTTGTATTCTTTATAATATATGCCTTTAGTTTTAAAGTTTTAACTTTGAATGACACGTTCGTTATAAGTTCACCCATAAACTTAATAGGGTCGCCAGTTACACTTTTAGCTATTTTGTTCGTTCTTAACAAAGTCGGCTTACCGAGTTTTTTTCCATGTTTGATAATTAATTATGGATAAGTCTGAACCCGAATCAAGCTGTAGCCTTATATTTTTGTTAAATATTTGCACTTCAATATATTTCCTGATGTCACGACTTTCTGATTCATCAGATTTTTTAAAAAGCTTTTTTTTTTTGTCTTGTTCATAATCCTGCAGTGGGAACTTTTGTGTCCCAATTTATTGCAATTAAAACATTTTTTATCTTTAAAAGGACAATATCTATACCAATGTATTTGAACACACTCGAAAAATGGTCTTGACGGCAAAGTAACTTTATTTTTTTTTTTGGTTGACCCTTTTTAAATTTTTGTTTGGCGTTGTTTTTTTAATGTGAGCCACGCCACTATGTTCAATGTTTTTCGAATCCTCTCTGACGCTCACGAAACCTTGGCAATCTTCGGCAAATTGTTTTAAAGTAACGTCGGGCTCGTTTTCAAGCTTGTTGAGTACCTTGTATTTCGGCGTCTTTCGCTGAAATCAAACCCTGGACGAAAATCAGTCATTTAAAATTATTGGCGCTTAACTCTGCCAATTTAAAGTCATCGCAGTGTTTATTGACTACACTCACAAAATTAGTATAATCTTCGTCTTCTTTGCGGGTGAGATTCATTCATTTCCAACGCTTGTGGAACAGTGACATTTTTGGACCGAAGAGTTCTGTTAATGATTGAACCGCCTCTTTAAATTTTAAGTCGCTGGTTTTCTTAGGCAAAATATAGTTAACAAATTTAGTATATTCTGCTGTGCCTAATTTCCTCAGGAGTAGGCGAACCTTTTTATGGTCAGCCCAACTTGCACAATCCGTATTGTATAAGACCTCGTAACGTTTAAAATACGAAGCGGATATAATTTCTTCTTCAGGTGCAAACGTGAAGCTTTCAATAGCACTCCATATAGCTTTTTGAGAGAACGCGTTGTCGCTGTCCTCATTTTGGCTTTTGATGGATGTATTATACAAGTGCCTTTGCTCATTCTGTGTTTGAAGGTAGCATTTCTTCTTGTTTCTGTTGTCTAACCTAAATTCCAAGGTGCAATTCCTCAAATTTCTTCTAGTATTCTGTTTCTCGTTGGAATTTCTCTTGTCTTTCTTGATATTTCTGTTCCAACAGTAGTTGTTGTTCCTGTTGGTGTTTCATCAATTCTAGCATTGCACTTTTAATTTCGTCCATTTTACTGCGTAAAATTAAGGAATGATGGGGGATTTTTTTTCTCTTTACCCTCTTAACCAACAATAAGTCTTTGACTTGTACGATTCTTTTACTGAAAAATTTAAAAGCGGGAGAGGGGGTAAATTTTTACTTTACCCTATGAGCGAAAACAATAACTCTGTTTGACTTGTACATTTCTTTTACTGAGTTGTTGGAATGGAAAAAATAACAAAGTTCACCAACCTTCTTCCCAACCACTGTATTGAACTTGTAGAAATCCTATTGTTTTGAAGAGTTTTTTTTTTTTCACTGTTAGTGTTGTAATTAACACTGGATACCCTTTTGTCATAGCGTTTGATTAGAATTCCTTTCTTCACCACTGTTGTAAACACTGGCAAATTTTTTTTTTATATAATTTAACGTGAAGTCCGTTTCTTCGAATCCTTCGTCACCAACATGTTGTGACCAAGTAAATGGTTAAGTAATAAAAAAACCGGGGTTGCAGATATATCATATACTAGCAGCATGGCCAGGCCTTGCCCGTGCTTGATTCAAAAATCGTACGACTCATACAGCAATCGCTATCACTTGACTTAAAATATTTTTGCTCTTCCTTGCCTTTAAAGGAGTGCCCTTTGCCGTGCTGATGTTGCTACATGCCTTACTTCTTGCCTAACTCACACTGCGAATTTTTCTAATCTCTATACTAAACATTAAATCTGTAACGAAAAAAGAACTAAACAGAATGAACACAAAACGATCAGCTTTAAAAAAGGACTCGTAACTGGAAAAACCGAATGAAAAAAGAATGTTAAAAACAAATACTTTTTCACACCAAACCCAGTTCTGCTAAATCATAATCAACGTTGAGTTTAAGCAAGCGAATGAGCCAATTGGAGTAAAGTGCCATGCAGATTTAAATTTTTCCCACTTGTGACGAATGCAGCTATCGATTCTTTTGCATGCTAGCACATTCGTGTCAGTCAGCTGTTGGCTCTCACGCTGTCCAATAGAATCTTCTTGCATTTTCGTGGCAGCCAGCTATAGGCTCTCACTCTGGCCAGTAGAAAATGGCCGCAAACTAAAATGAAAACTGCCGTAGAAGCATGAAAAAATCGATTATTTCCACTATCGTTGGGAGTTGTCCGTAGGCTCGGACAAAAATATTCCCTTTGAACCCGCCTAGACGGGTTCAGAGCCTGTCTACCTCCCAGGACGAAACTTTGCCCCGCGGCAAAGCTTCGCCCGAGTTCCTCTCGGGGGAGGCAGAGAGTTTGACACTTGAACAATCAACTCGACTATTCCCCCAAGGCCTTCTCTACTACTAATCATAGTAGGCGGAAGGGACCAACAGAGATTCTTTGGAGAGAGGGTACCACAACAATAAATAGGGCATTTACTTAAATATTTGTGTCTATATAAATAACGTATAACAATAAAATATCAGGTCATCCCATAAGTTCTGTCCGAATTTTGAATAAAGGAAACAAGTGACCAAATGTTACATTTAATTACAGATTCAATCAACAACGTATTTTCCCTGATTATCTATGATTTCCTTCCATCTATTAACAAGCTTACTAATTCCATCACTGTAAAATTCTTTTGGCTTTGATTCGAAGAACTCACAAATGTCAGTTTTAACCTCTTCCTGTGTTACAAAAGCTGTTTCTTCCAAATGATTCTGTAAGCTACGAAACAAATGGTAGTCTGAAGGAGCAAGATCGAGAGAATAAGGTAGATGAGGAATTTTCTCCCAACCAAGTTCTTCGATCTTTTGTGACGTGATTCTTGCTGTGTGGGGTCGTGCATTGTCCTGATGAAACATCACACCTTTTCGATTCACTAGAGCAGGTCTTTTTTTCCTCAAAGCTTGGTTCAAACGCTCTAATTGCTGACAGTATATTTGAGCATTAATTGTTGCATTAGGTGGTAAGAATTCAAAGTGGATTATTCCTTGGCGATCCCACCAGATTGAAAAAAGAACATTTTGCCCATGAAGTTGCCTTCTCAGCTGTGGCTGGGGTCCTTCACCTTTACCAAGCCACTGTCTACGACGCTTAACATTTCGATAAAAGATCCATTTTTCGTCGCCAGTCACAAATCTATCCCAAAAAGGTGAAACAAGTTGGCGAGAATGGAGAGAAGAGCAGATGTCAACTCGGGATTTGAGGTTGTTTTCAGACAATTCATGAGGCACCCATTTTCCAAGTTTAGGAACTTTTCCAAGTTGTTGAAGATGACAGTTGTATGGTTTGAACTGAGAACCACTGCCAATTCCTCAACTGATAAAGCAGGATTTTCTTCAAGGGTTGCTTCAAGAA
>CAHIKZ030000823.1:890000-937500 GCA_903632075.3 Acanthosepion pharaonis | reverse complement strand
CCTCCAGGAAAGTGATTGGTGCACCGTCTCGGGCTAACGTTTTAAACCGCATTCCCCTTATGATCTGGGAGACCCCCTCTCTGCCTTCCTTCAGCAAGGCCGATGCTATCCTCCAGGAAATGGACTCGTTGCGTCGTCTCGGGCTAACGTTCTCGGCTGACATGAAATGGAAAGACTATATTGAACCCATTGCTACGTCAGCTGCTGTTGTAGAGTAATTTTCACAGTGGAGGCTTGTATTTCACTAAGTCGGCCCTAAATTAGGTTTGGCGTACAAAACGTTAGGAACTTGAAATAATAGTTAATGACGCAGCAATCTAGTTGTGGTGCTTATACTTTAATGTTCGACATCGACTGACTCACACAACTCACTGAGCTCCCTGGCGACTGCTACTACTACTACTACTTATTATCTGTGGGAGAGTCTATTTACCATAGAATAGGTATGTTCAGGTATAACAGCTGCTATGAAAGTCGGTTCACTGTGTCATGTGAGACAATTTTTCATCTCTGGAATTTATTTTGCATATCTATAAGTACCATTCGCCCAGGCTTAGAATATTGATACCATATATGGCCCGCTGCCACTGCTGTCTACCTTGAGCTCCTTGATTAAATCCAAAGAAAAATCAGTAATAATATTGGTCCTTATCTAACGGCTCTGCTTCAGTTAAGGTTGCCTCTCTGTGTCTTTTCTATAAATACTTTCATAGTAATTGTTCGGATGAGTTCTTCGCTATGGTACCTAGACTTTTTTTAATTTAAGCGCAGTACTAGATTGGCGGTGAGGTCTCATCAATTTACTGCTGAGCTGGTTTGATGTAGCCGATGCTGATAGATTCTTTTTTCGCATTTCTCGCTTGTGGAACTCCCTTCCAATACCATGCTTTCACGCTAACTTTAATCTGCAAGAGTTTAAATGCAATATCAATCGCTATTTACTGTCCTCCTGATTGCTATTTTCTCTTTCTACTCATTACTAATGTTTCTATTTCTAATTTCTCCACACCCTGTCAGTCCTTGCATGTTAGTGGCAGTACTGCTTTGCTTGGGGTGATACCGATTAAAAAAAGTGAACGTAATGGCTTATATCGATCGAATATTTTGGCACATCAGAATATATATATATATATATATATATATATATATATATATATATATATATATATATATCAGAGCCCATTTCCAAATACAGACACGAAAACAAATTCCTTCTCCGCTATCTACAACCACATCATGACCAAAGGGACTAAATTAAAATTGCATAACCTAAATCAATAAATGAAATATATACATGAGTAAAATAATTAAAAAAATAAGCTAGAGGTCATGACCATAAATAAGCATAAGCTGAATTCTGCCTTCACCCATTTCCCGTAATCCCTCGGTGTCCTATATATATAATCTGCTAAAGGAGCCGTACCACTTGGTCTGAGGATACTGTTGAACTGGTAATCACAATGCAGTGTTGATTCCTACGTCCACAGTCTATACCTATGAGCGCTCTATCTCTGATATTAACAATCTTCTTTTATAAATATCATATATATATATATATATATATATAAATTATATATATATATATATATATATATATATATATATGCATGTTTTATTAAAAACGAAAAAAAAACGAACAAGGCCACAATGTACTAACCGTATTCGGGAATTAAAAAACATCTCTAGAACACACTAAAACATACATATAATGCACACACTCAATTAAGCTGAAAAATTGAATCATCCTTGATAATAGCGCTCGGAAATATAAAACATTTGAACAGTTTTTACACACTCTTTGTCCAGAAAAAAAAAGCTCTTGTTCGGATACAAGAAAAATTAAATGAAAAGCTAAACAGTAGTACTTTGATTGCTGCCTAAGTATAAAACTATTTTCAGACTTTTTCACGCTAAACGCAATCATCAAACCACATGCATTGTGTTTTTACTCGACTATTTATATATACGGGTCAGTGGTGCATCGTGTGTAGTCTACTATATTGTGAGTTAGTTTGGCGGGAGTGGTTTGTTAATTAGTTTATTAATACTTTTTACCTAATGTTTTCGTGCACCACACCTTTTATCCGCCACATTGATTTGCTTGATCACAGCCCTCATCGACTTGCTGAGGTCATAGTTGAGGACCTGCTAAAGAAGTTCCGCTGTCGTTTGACCATTTATAATATTTCGTTCTTTTGCTCGTAGATGGTACGCTCCGCCACAGAGTTCCAAGTCGTTGCTGATCTTGAACAGAAAAAAAACTTGCTCAATTTCGAAAACCTCATTTTAAACATGACGCGTCCGTCTATTTCTTGATTCAGACTGAAAGTTGCCATGTTAATGCTCTCGATACTTCTGAAAAGGAAATGGGAAGGTTAAAATTTTCTGTATCCCGCGTAACATTACATTATGTGTTTTCTATTTATGACACTGTAAAGTTGTGTTATTAGATATCTATATATTGACTATTTTACCATCTTGAGTCATGCTCGTTCACTTTTTCAGTTGAAGGTGTTGGAAACAATTTACTTACGATCCATACACCCCTTCCTCTGTAAACAGACAGAGTGTCTGTTAGGACTTGACTTAATTTCAATCTAGATTGTATTCCACCTTTAATATTGCATATTATTTGTGTTTTATATTTTGTATTGTGATAATATAATCCCTCGATTTCAGCTGAGTTAGGGCGAAACGGGTCGGCTGTGTTTGTTTTATTATTTTTTTAAAAAATAAAATTGGTCTTACCTTTTTTATTTCTATAATAAATATATATATATATATATACACTCTCACACTATTCCTCACCACCCTCTATGTTCACCTTATATAAGCTTAATACTGCCCTTCAAAAGTGTAAATTTTAAATTCATTTTTTCAACTTTGAAAGTCCAGTCCAGAGAAAAATAAAATCTCCGGTGAAATAAATTATAACTAATGGAACCTTAAAGTGGTCTGTTTTTTCTTTTTTAATATATTATATATATATATATATATATATATATATATATATATATATATATATATATATATATATATATATATATATAATATATATATATATGGAATTAAAAAAATACATAAAACTTCCTTTGTCCGTCCTATCATATTCAAAATCCCTCGATTCTAGCTCTGTGGTGGTCGTTTATCATGGCAAATAAAATTGGTCTTTTTTTATTTCTATAATGCTAATATTACATCTAGCCAACACAACTTTAAATTGGTACGACCTCATTGCCAGTCTAGAACTGTACTTAAATCCCAAAATTCTAGGTGCCATGGCATGGAGCTCACCCGAACAGCTGCCATGAACGTATTTATAGAAGAGGCACTGGAAGGCAACTTTATGGCGGTGGGAAAGTGGTTGAAGCCGAGATGCCAGATCAGAACCAATAATATTTCTGATTCTTCTTTGGATTTTATCAAGTATCTCTAGATATTGTGATTTTCAAAGCGTAGCTTAGATGTGGCAAAAGGCCGAAAGTATGGGGCACGCAGTGAGGATCGAACTCACTATTCATTCGTAATTGTTCTAGAGAGACAAGCTTGCTAGCCATTACACCGCTTCAGATTGCTCAACTATCTCTAGATATATAGAAGGAGCACCAGACCATATGTGCAGCAATATTCTAAGCATAGACGAATGGTAGACTTATAGATATGTAAGATAGATTCTGGCGAGAAAAATTGTCTAGCATGACACAGTAAACCAACTTTCTTAGCAGCTGACCTAGCAATAGATTCAATATAGTCTTTCCACTTCATGTCAACCAAGAAAATTAGCCCAAGAGGATGGAACAAGTTAATCTCCTGGAGGTTAGCATCAGTCATGCCAATAGAAAGCAGAGAGAGGTCTCCCAGATCATTAAGAGAAAGCAGTTTAATTTGGGAGGCGCTAAAATTAGTAAGCCATCATTTGCCTCAATTAACAACAAACTGAAAGTCATTTATGATATTAGCGGCCAATTTGACTTTATCGGACTAATGAGACTTAATATCGAGACAGGAGTAAATGGTTGTTTCATCAGCATAGATACCAAGTTGAGAGCTGATACCATCGGGGAAGTTGTTAATGAAATAAAGTAGAACAAATGATAGAACGCTGAGGGACAACTGCATTAGTACGAAATGATTTAGAAGAGTGGTCCGTTCAGAGGAGCTTTTATTTCGCAATTAGGTAGGAAAGACTGAATGAGTTCGAAAATTTAACGGAGACACCATAACTTTTCAACTTGTGAAGAAGAGCAGTATGCCGGACTTTGTCGAACACTTTCCTTATTCTTATCAAAATCTTGATAGATTATTTCTGCAATAATTGTTCATACATCAATCATATTGCTTGTCTAAAAGAAGGCCCTGCGATGTGAGATGCTTAATTATTTCAACATTAATTAGACTCTCTAGTAGTTTACCAAAACATAGTAAAAGGTTTATAGGCTGATATTTGGAAGGTTCGGATGGTTCAGCTGAGTTATTAAAGACCGAAACAACAGATGAGGATTCAAGAGGAATCAAGAGTTGAATTCAAGGAGAATTTACATTCCACTTTATCAGCAGCAGATGTTAACACCTCAAATTGATTAATGAGAAGAGGAATAGAAGACTTACTCTTATTTAATACACTATTACAGTTATCATTAGAGCCAAATACGGTGTCTCATTTTCTGGATTAGTTCAAAAATTTGTCCACCGACACCGTAAGTTTTCAATTTGTTAAGACGACCAAACCCTGTGGAAAGCTTTTGAAATGTCATACGTCAAACCCTGTGGAAAGCTTTTGAAATGTCGAAAGCTACAACCCGAGATTCACCGTTATTATCTAGAGCATGACAGACTCATAAACTGTAATTATTGTAAGTACATCAGCAGTTGGCATGGAGAAACGAAAGTCATTTTTCTTGTTTGAAAAAAGTCCCTGCGATGTGAGATGCTTAACCAATTCAGCATTGGTAAGGGCCTGTAGTAATTTTACAAAAATAGTTTAGAAGTCTAATAGACTGATATTTAGAAGGGTCAGACAGTTCACTTGAGTCCTTAAAGACCGGAACAACAAATGAGGATTTACGACACGCAGAAAATCAAGAGGCAGCCAGGTATTTATTGTACAGTTTAGACGGACCAAGAGCCATTTCAGAAGCACATTCTTACTGACTATTACAAGGATACAATCAGGTCGATATGCTTTGTCGGGATCCAGATTAGAGATGATAACAGAAAAACATAGAAGGGCTTATATCCATATCACACAACAGACACTCAGTTCTAAGTGACAAAGTTAGGCAAGGATACTCCAGATGAGTCAATAGTAGAGTTTAGAGAGAATTTACAGACGAAATATTTTTCTCCATCAGCAGATGTTGACACCTCAAATTGGTTGAAGAGAAGAGGAATAGAAAACTTGTTCTTATTTAATACACTATTACAGAGCCCCTATCAATCACAAACACACACACACATGCACACACATACGCGCGTGTACTCACACACACACGCACACACACACACACACACACACACACACATATATATATATATCATTTTTTTTTTAAATTTATAACATAAATATGTTATAAAATCACTACAAAAATAGCCATTTTGTTTCATCACCCTCGGTGTCTTATCAAGTGATGATGTTGAATGTAAAAAAAATGGTTTTAAAAGTTTCAAATTAATTAACGATCCTTCGCAAGGGGAAAACGTTGTTACAAAAGCTAGAATGGCCAATCAAAACCCAAGTATAGGAAGATTCAAAAGCTTGACAACGAAATCATCTTATAATAGCTATTCAGATCTTTAAAATACGGGTAATATTAAAAAAGAATTTATTCTAACCAATAATTATTAAATCATATGATAAAATTTGATATTAAAATTAAAAACTGCCAATTTTAAAATCCAAATTTAATCACTATTAAGTTTAAAAACTATAAAATTACTGAGGAGAAAAGAAGAAATACATATGTTATTCAATTTATTTCTTCGTTGAAATTACGTTAGAACAGACGCTACAACATCCGTAAACATAAAATCAAATTCAGATTTCCATAAGATAGTTTTGCGGCAAATTAAATATCCAAAATCATTCCCCGGCTCCCATCTCCTCTAACTCCTCATATGTCGACATAATAAATCAAAAGCTAATTACAATTCCCATAGTAGAATTTCTCACCCTCTAAAACATTTTGTACTATATTATCTATCTATCTATCTATCTATCTATCTATCTATCTATATTTCTCATGTTGTCTGTCTGTGTGTCTGTCGTGGGCGTTGTTACCTCGCCCAGGCCGCATTTCTCACCCGATTTCGATGCGGTTTTCAACACAAGTTTGCAAATGGCTGCCGTAAGGACATGACGGAGCCCGATTTCTGGGTTCGAACTCAGGTTCCGAAAAAATCGATAATCGAAAAAATCGATAATCGAAAAAATTCTGCTTACAGAAGGAATGATCGCATTTCAACCAAATTTGACACCCTCTTAGAGTCTACCATTAGAAGTGTTGTCCAGAAGTTTCATGACCACGGACCCCTAAACAGCGAAAATCGATAAAACCCAAAAACCGATACGCCCAGATTGCGTCTGAACCGCATTTCGGTTTTTAGCGAAAACCGAGCGGATTTATGAAGAGGCCATTGGGAATCATCATGTGAAGTTTCAGCTCTGAGCACCCCCTAAACAAAGTGCAAATCGACAATCGGTCAACCCTTAAAAATGTTTTTTTTCCGGTTTTTTAAAGCTGATCGTATTCTGTTTATTTTGTTTAGTTCTTTTTTCTTAACAGATTTAATGTTTACTATAGAGCTTAGAAAAAGTTGGCAGTGTGAGATAGGCAAGAAGTAAGGCATGTAGCAACATCAGCACGGCAAAGGGCACTCCTTTAAAGGCAAGGAAGGGCAAAAATATTTTAAGTCAAGTGATAGCGATTGCTGTATTACTCGTTCTATTTTTTAATCAAGCACGGGCAACGCCGGGCCATGCTGCTAGTAATTTATAAATTTTCATCTACTTAGAATATCTAACGCTTTTTTTTTTCATTAATCCCTTATGTCTCTTTATATATATGAATTTTAAATTTATTTTGGGGGTTTGGTTTTAATTTCGTCCTTAAGATTTAGGTTCGATTTTAATTTCTTCTTTAGATTTAAGTTCAAAATTGTTTTTACTTTTAATACCCCCAATTTGTCGTTAGAAGGTTAATATTCTGTTTCTTTTTGTTTTTTGTATTTTTTTTGTATTTTTTTAAAATAAAACTCCTTCCTTTTAAGGTAGCTACCTACCACCTTCCTTGACCCCTCTCTCGTGTAACGTCTAACGGAAAACTGTTAAAAGTGTAAACTCTGTATTAGGTGTTTTTGGCCAGTTAAAGTTCTAGTTGACTCTTTAGGTTCCACTCTCAATTCTTCACAGTTAACTGATACATCTCCACTTTCTCTAACCTTACAGACATGAACTTCATTTCATTCTACACCGGGGTTGAAAAGACAGACAACCACTTTCGTCGTCTGCCGAAATAACCTATTCCCCATATGAAGTAAAAGGATTTGTTTGATTATATATATATATATATATATATATATATATATATATATATATATATATATATCAAAATATATATATAATCAAAATATATATATAATCAAAATATATATATAATATAAGCAATGTAATCAATATATGTATCAATAATAGATATTTATATAATATAAGCAATATATATATATAATCAAACAAATTTTTTTTATTAAATTTTCCATTTTACCTTAGGTGTTTTATCAACTTCTTTTAAATTCCCAAAATATTTAGCGAGGGATTACTATTTTTATAACTACTATTATTGAAGGATAAGACATGTTGATACCTCCTAGTTTTTAAAGAATTCTTAGTACTACCAATATAAAATTTTTCCATAGTCAGATTCTCTATTGTAGAAATAGTACTTAGATAAACAAGAGAAGTAGTTAAGCATTGGCTTCGAAATGGGCGTTAATTAAAATCCTTGCAGTTACTCTCTTAGTAAATATTAAAAGTTATACTTGCTCTGATAATCTTGAGAAGATTATAAAGAAGCATAAAATTATACCAGTTTAAAATTTTCGATAATAATACACATCCCAAGATAAATACATAGACATATATATATTGATTAAAATTTGTTATGTTTATAGAGGAAGCGAGCTCAATAGTGCTTTTATAGTTATATAAAAATCAAAATTGCATGGTCGCTGGCAATTTCTTGCTTCATAAGGAATTTGTTTTCGAATGTGAATTTCAATTTCTAAACGTAGGCACTAAAATCAAATCTTTCTATAACACTTGGAACCGGCAACCATATCATGACCAAAATTAACAAATAAAATAACATTACTTAATTCTAATAAACTCTTTAACGCTCTATTTATGATATTGACCATTCTTCCCATATAAAGATACCAAATTTTAGACTACACACACACACACACACACACACACATATATATATATATATTAACTCTTATTGAATTAGGAGATTTTAGAATTTATTTTGGTCCTATTTCGAAATCTTTGCGCGTTAAAGACATCATGATTCTGATACAAGAATGTGAAGAATTAGAACTGCAATCATAGACAAATGCGTACTATAGACTTTTACCACTACGCTTTGTAAATAATTGCTTTTGTGTGCCAATGGATACATGTGAAGGTGGCTAATTTCAAGATGATGAGGGAAACGAACTGGTGATGTACGTAATTTCCTTACTTTTTGCAGAGCACCTTGTACCCACATATGGCTACGTTTCGCTTGACTCGTAGCTGAGGTAGTCGTGTATTTGCTGCAGGTTCTAGTGGTTGCTATTTGGACCCAGGTAAACACTAGATTCTCGAAAGGATAATTGCTTAATTTGCAGTATAAGCACCAATCCCCCCCCCGTAATGAGAATGTATCATTCTGGTGTGAAATTACCGGGTTACTTCGAAAATGATATTAAAACATTGTGTTCGATTACCGTTTACGATTTATCGGGAAATAATACGCGAAAAAAACGTAAAATCCGACAATTAAAATAAACTAAAAATTACGTGCCTGAAAAGTAAAAAAAAAAAGGATTTTTTTTTATGTATCGTGAACGTTTCTTGAACTTAAAGCTTTAAAAATTGCATTTTAGGGTGAGATTTTGCTTCATTAGCTATAAGCAGATTTATTATGGACAATAAATAAAAAAATACTATTAATTTAAAACTGCATTTTAAAATATAAGCGCATTTAAAAAAAAAACATCCGCAAAAATCGCGCAGTAATCAAGACAAGTAAGATACGAAAAGCTGTAAAAAGGCCGTTAAGTATGTAAGCTTCCGCGCATTACGACTAAAGGCAATCTTCCGTAATGGCGGCCGGACAACGCGAAAGTGATCGAAATTACATTGACAATAAATCGAAAACGATAATCGAACACAATTTTTTTAATGTCATTTTTTAAATAACCAGGCAATCTAACACCAGAATGGTACATTCTCTTGGTGCTTATACTGCAAATTAACCGACTAATTTGTTAGGCAAGCAGGCCTTGTTAAAATTGGTTCAATACAATCTTAATATCCTCCATTTGTCCTTTTGTTAAGAAAATTTATTGAAATTTCCGAAATGGGTTAACTGAAATCTCTTGCTGAACAAATACAATCACACACACGCACACACACGCACACATACAAATGCATGCACAAATTATTTCTCAGTAACAGCAATATAGATATATAGAAATTTAAAAATATAATTTCTGTGAAATTTTAGGGTTTCTAGTTTTTATTTTAGAATTTTAAAACTTCTTAGTTTTTTGTCTATAAATTTGTAAAACCATTTTATGGCATTTTTCTTTTGAAAAATATTAAAATATAACGTCTATTTCTTCTTCACCGAAAGTCAATTATTTGATGTTAAAGTTATGTGTGTATCTATATAAAAAACTGGACTGTATCTTAAAATAAATAAAACATCCGCATTGTCTTTTTCTCAAGTAGAAACAAGTGTTTTTTTTTGTTCTGCATTTGCAGTTGGCGGATATTTCGAGAGTCATGTTTCAAGACTCAAAAGTTTCTTCTGTTTCATGAGAATGTATCAAATCTGTTTTTATCAATATTTATACGCGTGTTTACGATTTTAAGATGGAATCTTTAAAAACGCATAAATGAACTACCTCGTGTATATTCCAGACAAATGTACTGTTGCTGCATATGTGCATTTATGTATGCATGTTTTAATGAATGATATTTCATAAATTTACTCTAGGTAGGCAATATGTCACAATCAAAGTCATTGTCTCTTGCGAGACTAACGTGTAGACATTCACATCTCGGGGGGTTTATCAATCATAATTTTTTATCTACATGATTAATATTTACCTCCGAATTAAGTGCAATGACAAGGAAAGATTCAACGGGGGAAAATAAATACTTGTGTTTTGATCCATTTTAAAAATACGAGCATGAAATTTTTGTTAATATTTGATAGAAACTTTTCGCTTTAATTTGTTGAAACATAGGTTTAACTTTTACAGTTTCAGGTACTATGAATCAAATGAGTATTTAGAAAGCTTGTAGAAAATAGCAAAGATCTTATTAAAATCCAACTGAAAATGCAGTTTACGCTTTTACTTACTTTTATTGCTTAAACTGAATTGTTAAGTCATTCTCTTTTCGAGAGAGCTTATAAAAAATGAGTGAATCGTGTCATAGGATAAATAGTTCTATTAGCATCTCTAGGCTTCATACCATTTTGGCCTTTTTATAAAAGTACTTGCTTGATTGAGGAATCAGAGAGCCGAGTTCGAATTCCAGTCGAATTCATTACATTCACTTAGGTGTTAATACCCTTCAGAAAGGTATGAATTCTTTTTTTCTCCGCCCAGCTATAGGTAAATAGCAGCACACCGGGTTCTATAGCCTTGGCTGACAGGAAGAAATGGCAACCAACTGCGGGAAAAAATTGCCTCGCCAGTCATGTATCGAAAGATACATGATCACCTAAGCGTGTATCACGCGTGGCATATAACTGACTGATTTTATTTGTTCTTCTGACTCGTGTTTATATATAATTATTTAAAAAGGTTGAATTTCTGACCCCGTTTTCGTTACTACGTTGCCTGCTGGACCGTGCTAATACCCTTGAGAAAGGTATGAATCCTCTTCTTTTTTTTTTAAGCGTTTCACCGCAAGCAAGGCGGGAAGCCACTAGGACGCAAGGGGTTACAGAAAATTTGGAGCAAGATCAGATAGGAGTGATAGAAGAAAGGATGAGGAGAAGGGTAGTGGATAGATCAAGGCAACTGGAGATATCGATTGACATTACATTTGAATAGCTGGAGATTATAGCTCTCTCAGGAAACTGGAATAGGGAAGGAGTTCCACAGGCGAGAGGTGCGAGACATGAAGCTATTGGGGTAGAAGAGACGGCTACATTTAGGAGTTTCGACAGTGAAAGGGTGAGAGCGGGATGCCAGCCTCGTAGGGCGCTTGAACTCATGAAGTCTGGAAACCAGCAAATGCAGCTCCTCGGAGCAATTGCCATGAAAGTATTTGTAAAAAAGACAGAGAGAGGCGACGGCGCGTCTGTGAGAAAGTGTCTGTAGACGAGATGCCAGAATAGGGCCAATTATATTGCATATCCACCGCTGGAGCCTATCAAGAACCCCGAGGCAAACAGAAGGGGCCCCAGACCATATATGGCAGCAATACGCAAGGGCGGATTGTTCCCCAGCTATGGGTAAATGGCAGGACAAATCGAGTTCTGTATTCTTGGGTGGCAACTGGTCCACCGCAGATAGAAATAGCAACCTACTGCGGGATAAAAATATGACTCGTCAGTCATGTATCGAAAGATACATGATCGCCTAAACTGACTGAAAGAAAAGAGTATCTCTTAATACTTTTTTTTTAAATGGAGGCACGATGATGTAATGGATAGTGGCTCGGATTGAGGAATTATAGTGCCGTGTTCAAATTCCACTCGAATCCATTACATTCACTTACGTGCTAATACCCTTGAAAAAGGTATGAATGCTCGTCTTCTTCCCCCAGCTATGGGTAAATAGCAGGACAGACCGGGTTCTATATCCTTGGGTGGCAACTGGTCTACCGCAGAAAGAAATGGCAACCTACTGCGGGAAAAAATCTGCATGTCAGTCATTTATCGAAAGATACATGATCGCCTAAGTGTGTATCACGCATGGCACATAACTGACTGACTGATTTTCCTGAAATAACATTTAAAAAAATAATTTAAATAAAGCAATACTCACGCTTACCATCCAAGAAATTTTACTTTATTATATTTATATATTTATTTCAAAGGTCGAAATCTACTTACAGTAAGTCCAGATTTAGGGTGGCAAAGATTAACTTTTAGTAGCTGATCAAATTGTACACACAGAACCTGACTAATATTTTGATAAATCCAAACAGAACGAATGAAATGTCATCAGAGTTCATGGTTTTTATTCTTTATAAAAAAATAACGATTAAACGTTATAATAAATAAGTTTCCTAACGTAAAAATAGGTTAAAAATGGCAAAAAAAAAAAAAAAAATGTATAAGTTCACTTTCAGATTAGCGTGTGAGAGAGTTATTTAAAGGTTAAATACCGAAAATAGAAAATCGAGCCCTTAAAATATTTTTATTCTTATTGTAAATTTTACTAGAATGTAAATGTACCCATTAAACAAATATTATGGTGTCGACCTGTTTTTAGTGTCTTCGAAAAGCAAATCCAGTTGTGACTTGAAAAGAAACAGCCGGTTTTGCAACCGTCGTCAACACAGTCACATATTTTAAGTTAACACGGTTATTCTCAGCTGGTAAAAGGAATTTCTTTGCCCTTTTGCAAGAGAATGACAAGTAAAATGTGATCTCAAATATTAACACCAGAAAAGAAAAAGTACTTCTTAATGCAGGCGTACTCTCTCTTACGCACAACACACACATAACACACACACACACACGCGCACACACACACACACACATACATATATACATATATATATATATATATATATATATATATATATATATATATATATATATATATATATATATATATATATATATATATATATATATATATATATATATATATATATATTGAAATAAAAGACAGACCACGTTAAGATTCCATGTAATAAGTTATTTCACCATAACCCCTTTAACAGGGTTCTGGATCATCAGACTTTACTTCCAAAAGCTTTATTTCAGCTTTTATTCAAACATATATGCTCTGAATTTTACATTGAGCTCTCTGGATATCATCCTCCTCAGGTCTACCCATACGGATTACCTAAATTTGAATAAACTATATATATATATATATATATATATATATATATATATATATATATATATATATATATATATATATATATATATATATATATGTATGTATGTATATATATATATATATATATATATATATATATATATATATATATATATATATACCACAGATTTGGTAAAAATTAAGCATACCATAATGCAAAAATGCTTCTAACTTAATGAAACAATGTCTCTATGTGATTATTAAAAGAAAAAAATCAAAGGATTTTCTTCTTATTAAATTTATTTATTTTTTTTTTACCCATTACGTTCGAAACTCTGGTTAAAAAATTTGTTTTTCTTGCGTCAGCGGGCGGGGGGGACCAATGTTTAGGATTTTAGCATCTTTTCTTTTTTTGTGACGAAAAACACATTGATTTGGAAATTTTTGCAAAAATCAAATAATTGTCGGATTTTAATAAGACTTTTAGAATATACTCACAAATGAATGAAATTATTTTAGAAATGTTCCTCTTTTAAAAAATCGTGGTATAAACTTTTTTTAAAGATCTGTTACTCATCACTTATTGAATTTTAGGCAATTTAAAGACATTAGTTAATGCTTATATTATTTATATGCAGAAGTCCTTGGAGAATTAAAATCTAATTTTTTTTTTTTGTAAAACAGGATCTCCAGCTACCGAAAATCTACACTAAATCGTAAAATAAAAAATACAATAAAACTCAGCCATTATTTAATTACAAAAAATCTTTTAATTGCTTTTATGAATAAGATATATTATGGACACTATTGTCTTGAGAAAAAAAAAACATTTTTTTGATGAATAATGAATTTTAACAAAAATTGTTTCCATTTTAGTAAATTTTAAAAGTAAAGTTTAAAATCTTTCAAAGTCTTGTGTATATTTATTGGTTAGGTTTTAAGTAAAATCTATATTTACTAATCATAAAATATCTACAATTTAGCGATCCCCAACATATTTATTATTTGAAAATAATTTAGATTTTTGTAAATATAGAAGTCCATACACAATGTTATCAGAAAATAACAAAGATAATTATAGTATATTTAAAGGCAAAGCACCTAAAATTCAATAAAACACTAGATTACGGAGAATATTGTCTTAAATTTTTAAAGTTTCCTGAATAGTTAAAAATTATATAAAAAAAAGGCGCTCGCGTTACATTCCTCAAATAATTTTTACAGATATTTCAGCCATAGAAAAAAATTAGATAAACTTCCGTCTGTCAGTCAAGCTGTCAAACTGTCAACACCTTAAATAAACACCTAGTGTCGTGTTAAAAATGTATTTTTGTGATATTTTAAACTTTAAGTAAGTAATATTTGTTTCAAATCAGATTAGTTAAACTTTAAATCAGCTAATATTCCTCAAATAGAGTTTCAGAAAAGTATATTTTAGTTTTGAAAAATTTTTAATAAAGAAAATTCTATTGTAATGATAGATGGTTAAAAATTTCAAAACAAAAACTTCTTCCAGTCAATTTAAATTAATTCTGAAATACATAAAAATTATTTTCATTATTGAAAATTTTAAATTCGATCTTTTAGCTTGAAATTAAATCTAAAATAAAAACTTCACGAAAGGTATTTCAATTTTAAAATTCATTTTAAAATTTAGGTTTCTGTATATATATATATATATATATATATATATATATATATATATATATATATATATATATATATATATATAAAAATTATAGACATAGTACCAATCTATCTAACGACATATGGAAAATTAAAAGAGAAGGAATCGACCCAATTTTAAAATGACAGATAATAAAGAAATGTTATAGATATAAAGCCAACAATAGATATTGCCTTCTATGCATGGAGGAGAAACTAGCCATAGATACTTTTAGTAAACCTGATATGTTACTTAACCAAAAAATCAGAAATCCTGTGTACCAGGAGTATACAAGAGAGCGTCAAAAGTTAATATGAACAAATGAAAGAATGAAGGAAGAAATAACAATCACTGAACGAATATAGAAACGAATATGGAAAAAAAAAGAATAACTATCAAGAAAAAAGGAATTCAATGTAAAAATCCAAGAAGAATGTTGGTGAGGAAGAAAAAGTTTAGAGAACACTTTCAAAATGGAAAGTTTCAAAGAAAAAAAATAGTAGGAAAACGACCAGGAAAGCAAATATCAATGAACTAAACGAGTTAGACAAAAGAAATGGAGGAGATATTCAAATGGAGGGGGGGGGTCAAAATGGGGGTATTCAAAATGAAGGAGATATTCAAAATGAGGGTGGGTATTCAAAATGGGAGATATTCAAATGGAGGGGTATTCAAAATGGGGGGTCAAAATAGGGGGTATTCAAAATGGAGGAGATATTCAAAATGGAGGAGATATTCAAAATGGGGTGGGTATTCAAAATGGGAGATATTCAAAATGGAGTGGGGTATTCAAAATGGGGGGGTATTCAAAATGGATGGGATATTCAAAATGGAAGAGATATTCAAAGTGGGGGGTATTCAAAATGGGATGTATTCAAAATGGATGGGATATTCAAAATGAATGGGATATTCAAAATGGAGTGGTTTAAACATAAGAAAGCATAGTTACTGGAATAAAAGAATAATAGTTTTAATTTCAATATATATATATATATATATATATATATATATATATATATATATATATATATATATATATATTTCGGCTATACATTTAGCCATTTTCAAGGATTAAATATTTTAACTATTTAACTAAATGTATAGCCGAATGCGCTCGGATAAAAAGAACCTTCGGACAGTTTTTTTTTATATAATTTATCATCTGAAAAAAAAATATTAGATCGCATGAGAAATTGTATAAAAACTAAATAAAAACACCTTGTCTGTCGTATTCAATGAAATGTGCATGAAAGAAGGATTGCTGCCTAAATATATATATATATATATATATATATATATATATATATATATATATATATATATATATATATATATATGTGTGTGAATGATTATCTACATATACATATAAACAAATAATTAACTTAAATTAGAAAATGACTGACTAAGCTAGAAGCAACAAGTAGAGCCTAATTGTACGTGTCAGACCCATCACCCTCACTTGTGACGTCACGCTTTCATTTTAAGCGACCCACAATCTGTGTCGTTCATGCAGACCCAGGAGTACGCATGACAACGGACCTAATGCATTTTCAAGAAAATCCCTCTGTTTCTACACAAGAAATCCGTTTTCTCAGAAGTTTCAGAAGCCGACACCGACGAAAAGGGCCGCAACTTTGATGTGTTACCCTAATTAAGTAGTGCTGTTTTAATGATGTTAAATGATGCTGGGCCCCACCTCTACTCCTTACCGCCAACTTTCCACGTCGACTCTCTTGAGTGATTTGGGCTTGAGATTTGTCTTCTCGGTTTTAGATATTTTAAAAAATCTTCTCTCTGTATTTTTCGTTTTTATTTTTGTGCAGGACATTGATGTGGGAAAGCGCTGAAAGCATTGAAAAGAAACTTTTAAAGAAAGTGGAAAACAAGAGAGCGTCAAAAGTTAATATGAACAAATGAAAGAATGAAGGAAGAAATAACAATCACTGAACGAATATAGAAACGAATATGGAAAAAAAAAGAAGAATAACTATCAAGAAAAAAAGAATTCAATGTAAAAATCCAAGAAGAATGTTGGTGAGGAAGAAAAAGTTTAGAGAACACTTTTCAAAATGGAAAGTTTCAAAGAAAAAAAAAGTAGGAAAACGATCAGGAAAGCAAATATCAATGAACTAAACGAGTTAGACAAAAGAAATGGAGGAGATATTCAAAATGGGGGGTATTCAAAATGTGGGGTATTCGAAATGGAGGAGATATTCAAAATGGAGGAGATTTTCAAAATGGAGGAGATATTCAGAATGGTGGAGGTATTCAAAATGGAGGGGGTATTCAAAAAGGATGGGATATTCAAAATGGAGGTGGTATTCAAAATGGAGGAGATATTGAAAATAGAGGACATATTCAAAATGGAGCGGGTATTCAAAATTGAGGAGATATTCAAAATAGAGGAGATATTCAAAATGGAGGGGATATTAAAAATGGATAGGATATTGAAAATGAAGGAGATATTAAAAATGGAGGAGATATTCAAAATGAAGGAGATATTGAAAATGGAGGAGATATTGAAAATGGAGGAAATGTTGAAAATTGGAGAGATATTCAAAATAGAGGGGGTATTCAAAATGAATGGGATATTCGAAATGGAGGAGATATTCGAAATGAAGGGAGTATTCAAAACACAAATTTATAATCTCATTTAGAATAGCTGTTTTTGTACAATTTGAAAAATATATCCAAATAACTTGGATGAGAAAATCACTTACCATGCAAGGATCAAGATCTCGACCGCAACTGTACGTGTCAGAGACACTGCCCTATTTTATTTTAAGCAATTCATAATATAGAAATCACTTGAGCACAGTATTTTTTGTAATGAAATACTCTGCAAGCAAGTACGTTTAACAATTACAATGGTTTATTTAGTCGCCTATTAAAAAAAAATATTTGCTTGGAAATTCACTGAGGTTCAAGTCGAAAATTTTTAGGCTGTGAAGATAATCCTTAAAAAATAATTTTAAAATTTGATTTTTTTATATTTTTTTTTTAAAAGATTACCTCGAAGAATAAAACTTGTTATACATAACTTAATATATATATATATATATATATATATATATATATATATATATATATATATATATATATATAAGTTATGTATAACAAGTTTTATTCAAACTTTTGATGCAACTTCGATCTTCCGCCACACAGTTCCAAATCATGTTTCAAAAATAGAAACTAAAAACCCTGAATTTAATTTTGCAATTAAATTAAAAGCATTAGTTCCATTTCATCTTCAAGCGAATTTTGGAGTAACTTTTAAAAATTACCGGGTTTTAAAGACACAGCTACAATCACGTTTCCATGGTTACAGAATATTCTACTTAAATTGAACTTATATATATTATATTATTATGAAGATTATTTTATATTATCATTATATATATATATATATATATATATATATATATATATATATATATATATATATATATATATATAATGATAATATAAAATAATCTTCATAATAATATAATATATATAAGATAGATATATCGTTTATACAATATATATAAATTAAGGAAATCTTTTGATGTTTCTTTCGTGGTTAGTGACGATTTAGAATTTTAAATGCCGCTTTCTTAGGGAGGTAAAACTCTCCCCATCTGAAAAACTAGTGTAATATAATCTTCTCTCTTTTTTTTTCACTTCCAATTTGGCCATGTTCTGTGAGCAGGTAAGTTTAGTAAAATGATTTGTGTTTAAGGTAAACAGTCAAGTAAATGTCGCAAAGAATGGCAATCTCATAATATCAAATTTGTCATCAGTTTTGCAAAATTGAAATTTCATTTCAAAACCACCTAAAAAAAAAGACGAAAATGCTTGAGTGTCTGTGAATTAAACAAGGAAAGGATAAACATAAATTCTACAATATCATGCTTGTTTTTGTATCTTTTTTAAGCGGACATGGCGTGCAAGCTGTTGATGAGTATGTTCTTCAATTTAAGAAAAACCATTTCACTCCAAGCAACGCAATAAATGCCACTAAGATTCAAATGTTATTGAGAGTTAAAGAAGGAGATCGGATCCATTACATTCACTTACTTGCTAATACTCTTGCAAAAGTTATGAATCCTCTTCTTCCCAGCTATGGGTAAATAGCAGGGCAGACTGGGTTCTATAGTCTTGGGCGTCAATCGGTCTAGATTTTGGTTTAGTTTGTTTTGTCGTACAGCATATCAACACCTCAATGGGTTATTTAGTGCTGACAAGATTTTTATTGCTGGTAATATTTTATTTTTCAAAAATTTATTGCTGGTAATAATTTTTCTTCAAAAATGTATTGCTGATAATAATTTTTCTTCAAAAATTTATTTCTGGTAATAATTTTTACAAAGTATTTCTGGTATTAAAACCTATTTTTACACTTTCATAGTGTTTTGACCCTACTTTGGAGGTTAACTATTTACCTATAGCTTGGACCCTAACAGGTGCTACCACACCGGGTCCGAGTGGACCTGGGAACACCAGCAATTAAAATGTGGTTCCATCCTCCTCAAAACCTCCTGATCAGAGGCCTTGCTGTTGGACGTAGTTTATCGTCTGGCCCAGGACGAGGATGTAGTTTATCGTCATGCCCAGGACGGGCAACCGGCCTAGGAGAAGGAAAAACTCCGAATTCAAAACCGGCTTTGAAGAGAGTTGTGCTTCGTCAAGCTATCTAGCCCAAGTAACGCCATTTCTACTGCGGCTGCAGTTCACACTGTGTCCCTACGACCCTGTCAAGGGATTAAAAAAAAAGAAGAGAGAAGACAATAAAAGAACAAGATTAAAGGAGATAAAACATTCGATTGACATTGCATTTAAACTTTTGAAAATCTTAGTTGCCGGGAAAGTAGAAAGCTGAAAGAGAGTTTCACAAGCGACGTGTGCGGGAGAAGAAAACTAATAGAATAGAAATTACGGTCACAACTAGCAATTTTAACACTGAAATTATGAGACCTAACTGCCAATCTAGTACTACACTTAAATTCGTGATTTCGATGTACTAAAGAGGAAAGAAGAAATACTCTAAATATTTAAAAACTTGCTGCTAGTAATTATGAATTCTCATTGGTTTGCTCTCAACTGTCTTTGCAAAAATGAATGACACAATGACTTTTAGAATAAAACCTTAAATAATCAACACAATAAGGAGAAAATAAAATAGAATAATGAGAATTGGAGAAGGAATGAACTATTCTTTTAGGTCTGTTATCTTAAAATAGTAAAAGTAAAACCCGCTCGCCATTATGTGTCCTTGAATGTTGATACGCTTTTCGGTTTATTCTTTTACTTTACTGGACTTCATTGGTGCTGAGTGATTAGTTTTTAGATTTAGTTATTGAAAAACTATACTGCATATTTCTTTGTCGAATAGGCAAAGCCAAATCAATAAGGATTAAGATTACAAATTGATATTTTGCGTTATTTTGGCGATTTCTCTGGCATCGGTAACCAGCGTTCGAATCCATGTATAGATCCAAGCGTTTTGTGTCGTTTCTAAAAGAAGGTGCGGATCATTTCGATGATTTTCTATACTTATGCAGTTTCATCCAATAAACACCGCCTTTATACTGATTTAGCGAAATTAAATGAATGACAAACAATAACAGAAGTAAATATTATTAGATGATTCACAGGCAAATTTCAAAATAAGTGCGCGTTAATTTTCGTATTATAATTAGTCACATAAAATTCTATTGTCAGCTACCGTGAATTATAACTTCAATATACATTTAATGTAAGAATGTTCAATAAGCGACATACCCTGATAATATATTCATTTGGTGATGAATATATACACATGTATATAGTCACTCACACGTAGACATTCAAATAGACGTCAGGATATATTTACATATACTTAAGTATGTTTGTACATAATCAGATAAATTAGCTCATACCCACACTTGCATATGCGCATATTAACGTTTGTGTGCTTACAAATTGATACTTTTTATAATTGTAACTTTCCTAGAAATCTTGGTAAGGACTGATCACTTGGTTTACGATATAATATCGATGACAAATTCTCCCTGAGCACAACTAGAAATGCAAGCAGACATTTTTCTCAACAAACTGTGATCGTTGATTTTACGAATTTGTTGAGAGAATGCTAAAAATATGAGTTACAACTAAGAATTTCAAACTTAGCGCTGAACAACAACCAATATTTCTTCAATAAAGATGAACGACTAACTCGTATTATGTATGAAGATTTGGCACATTTGCTATTAGAAATTAATTTATTAGAAATTCACCCATCCCCCTTTGTGCCACATTTTCTACTTTTTACAAATAAATATTGGCCTGACGATTGCGTCTAACATAAAACAGCTTGTCACCTCTGAGTGTTGATTTCAATGTTCACTTTTATATATATATATATGTGTGTGTGTGTGTAAGGAAATATATGGATATAGATCCGACGGTATGAAGAAAAATATACTGAAAAAACAAACAAAAATCCTAATATGCGATTATGCTGTTTTAATGTTTAATGTCAACGTCGGACGTTTCGGTCTGATAGACCATCTTCAGGACATATTCATAAAACATAATTAACATAATTGAATTGTATATGGTCTATGTTAATTATGTTTTATGAATATGTCCTGAAGATGGTCTATTAGACCGAAACGTCCGACGTTGACATTAAACATTAAAACAACATAATCGCATATTAAGATTTTTGTTTGTTTTTTCTGTATATTTTTCTTCATATGTGTGTGTGTTTATATATATATATATATATATATATATATATATATATATATATATATATATGAGAAATCTCAAGTAGCACGGAGATTAAGCGCCTAAGAAACATTCAGATCTTAATTTTGAATTCTGTGTTCTAATCATTGACCTGCATCCGTAAGTGCTGATGAGTTAAGATCAATGGTTCCCAACTGACTTTTGGCCCTGCCCCACTTTGGTATTTCTAAAATTCTGCGCCCCCCCGGCCTGTAATACTTAATTTTAAATATTCACAATTTTATTGCAATTCATGTGAAGGAAGCTTAAAAGTCCTTGGTCTCCAAAGACCATGGCGTCCATGAAAGAGAAAAATTAAAACAAAAAGACTGATAAATATATATATAGTTTCAAAACATATAATAGAGAAATGAAAGATAGAAATATAAAATGAAAGCTTTATTCTGTAATATACTTTGATCATTTTAATCATGAATTAATAATGCAAAATGAAATCTGAGCTCATCCCAAAATGGCTGTTAGTGAGATCCTTGTGCGTCATGTCTGCTACAGATAGATTTTATATTAGGCACCAATTTAATCAGCCTAAGCCTCAAGTCTCCTCCTATTTTTATGCATGCATTCTGTATATGCATCGTATGTATTGACACGCATTAACATTAACACTCTCATTCAGACTCATCCGAAAATAATTCACTGTTAATAACTCATTCTCGAATTGCCTCCTTATTCTGTTAGTATAGTAAGCCGAAGGGTGCACATCCTACGCATATCCCACCAAAATATCAACATGCCCCACCGGTGGGACATGCACCATACGTTGAGAATCGTTGCGTTAGATAGATAAGCAATATTGTTTATAAGAGAGAAAATGTTCGGAATGGTGTAATATTTCTTTTTTTTTTTTTTTTTTTTTTTTAAATCTTTGCGTGACATTATTCGTATCTGTGGACATTTCAGTTATTTTGTCATTTACCTTGTCTATTGAACTGGACAATTAATTTAATTTGAAACGTAAATTGAAAATGTAGAGTGAAAATATATTGCAAAAATGTTTGCAAATTGTTAAAATCGGCAGAGAATACTGACAAATTTTGTTTTAATCTTCCCTTCGTCATCCCAGGAAAAAAACAACAATACTTTGCCTAGTGCCATATAATTTTTTCAAAAGTAGATGAAGAATTTCCTATTTCAAAATATTTTGTTTTTATCTTTCAATTCGAATTATGCTGAATTATGTGTGAATGTGTATAAATATGAATGAATATAATATAAATATGACTACATATACATACATACATACATACATACATACATATATATATATATATATATATATATATATATATATATATATATATATATATATATATATATATGTGTGTGTGTGTGTGTGTGTGTGTAAAATATATATGAGCGTGTTTGCGGGCGCATGCATGTGTTAGTGTTCAGTCGCTAAACGATCACACATGCACGAGTCCACACTTAGAGAAAGAAGTGAAAGATTTACTTTTCTCCTGCAAATAGACACGCGCTTACACACATAACTTTGCATAAAGAAACGTACATAGATTAAGCACATTTCGTGTTATTTGCCGATTTCTCTGGCGTCGGTAACCAGCGTTCGAATCCATGTATAGATCCAACTGTTTTGTGTCGTTTCTAAAAGAAGATAAGAATCATTTCGATGATTTTCTATACTTATGCAGTTTCATCCAATAAACATCGCCTTTATACTGATTTAGCGAAATTAAATGAATGACAAACAATAACAGAAGTAAATATTATTAGGTGATTCACAGGCAAATTTCAAAATAAGTGCGCGTTAATTTTCGTATTATAATTAGTCACATAAAATTCTATTGTCAGCTACCGTGAATTATAACTTCAATATACATTTAATGTAAGAATGTTCAATAAGCGACATAGCCGGATAATATATTCATTTGGTGATGAATATATACACATGTATATAGTCACTCACACGTAGACATTCAAATAGACGTCAGGATATATTTACATATACTTAAGTATGTTTGTACATAATCAGATAAATTAGCTCATACCCACACTTGCATATGCGCATATTAACGTTTGTGTGCTTACAAATTGATGTTGCATATTATAAAGGCAGACACGCATATACACGTATATAGAATTTGTAGTGGGAAACTTCTGTAGAGAGGATATGATATCACTGTCGCTAGCTGAAGCTGACTGTGGGGTGAACACTGATAGCCTTTATTCCACTCCCCATCGGCGTCGGATGGCGTCTACATCAAACGGTAGATACATATAAAATATATCTTTGATCCTCCCCAAAATGCCGTCCATGACCAAGCGGAGCCTCTTGCTGCTTTTAAAGAAGGAGTAGGGTAGGTAAAGGCGGAACGACTCTGTGTCTTCCGGATGTAGCCACACAGTGGGAGCTAACTTTGGCTTGAATTTTAGCTTGCAAATCTAGTCAGTAATTTCTTGCTAGCAAAGCCAAGCTTTCTTGCTTCAACGTTTTTTCTACCTAGCCTTTTCTTTCATTTTTACTCTCTCTCTCTCTCTCTCTCTCTCTCTCTATCTCTCTCTATCTATCTATCTATCTATCTATTACCAACTTTATCGACTTTTTTTCAAACTCAAACTGTCTTCATCTTAGCAGCTCTCTTCTGACAACAAAATCTGACTTCCATATCTTTCATCTTACTTATTTGCAGACTGAATGACATTTGTTGAATAATTACCATTCTTACATTTGATTTGCATTCGGCGGAAGTGACCTTGATATTCGAATGCCCCATTTAATAATCTGCTGAATATATATTATTCAATATTCAATTCACTAGATTTTGACCAATAAGAAAATATTCTGCATTTTCCACATCACTGAACAGGTATTATTTATTTTGTATTAGAAACAATATTTTAAGAAAATAATTTTTTATCATTTTCATATTTCCATTCGTCTTTATCACTGGTGCCGAGTGATTACTTTTTAGATTTAGTTATTGAAAAACTATACTGCATATTTCTTTGTCGAATAGGCAAAGCCAAATCAATAATGATCAAGTTTTGAATTCAGAATTGTTCTTTTCCTAGACTGGTTGCCAACGAAAGTTAAAGAGTCCACTCTGTCCTGCTATTTTACCCATAGCTGGGGGAAGAAGGAAGAGATGGATTTATACCTTTCCCAAGGATATTTGCGCGAAAAGGGAATGTAAAGCACTTGTCTGTATATCTTCACAGTTGTTCAATTTGAATTTTTCAACTTTGCACAATTGCAATTTACAGATAATTTAAATCTAATCCTCATGTCAACACTTAGCAGCAAAATTTCACATCGATTAAATGTTAAAATCAAAAGTTCAATCGTTTCAAAGTATCTTGTGATAAGTCATCTGGGCGTTTAATAGAAATATAGAAATCTTATGAGCTGACCAAGTATAGAAATATGGGAACCAGTAATAAGGAGTGCTTGAGAAAAGTAATGAATAACAACAAAAATTGCAATATAAGCTCTGGTAAAAAATGCCATAATAATAACAAAAAGTTGCAATATGAGTACTGGTAAAAAATAGTTGCTGAGACATTAAGTGCATAAACCCCTCAAATTTATACACAGATGTCCTCAAGGATAAAGGCGTTGGTTAGATCCAGTGACTAGACAACTGAGTTCAATACCAGGCCACAGCAATTGGTGAGTTGAGGTAAAGGGAAATAACTGAGACATCCGGAAGAGGTATGGCACGTGGAACTAGAACAATCTACCCTGCTGGACGAAAATAAAGGGTTCGGTTTCAGTTCTAATCACTTGAAGAGGCCGGAGCGTACAAGGGCCGAAACGTTGTGAATGAAGATGAGGATAACAGTACGAATAATGTAAATGATGCAAGCAATCATAATACCTCATCTCAGAGATATAGAGGTCGAAACGTTGTGAATATTGCAATGAAGATGAGGATAACAGTACGAATAATGTAAGTAATGCAAGCAATCATGATACCTCATCTAAGAGATATAGACAGAAATATTCATATTTTCATGAATTTGAAGTTTAAATTTGTGTTTGTAACGTTAAAACATTATATAAAAATATGAGACTAAATCTTTCTTATGTAAAATTATTCTTTAGTCACTTTCAGAACTTTATCCGAACGTAATACTTCCCGTGAGCAAGTAAGTGACTCTGGTGTTTCCTCCATGGGGTTCTTATATAATTTCCTGTCATCCGGTTATTCCTAAGCTCAACTGAGTCGACCATCTATTTACATTTCAGGACCAACTAGTGTTATCTTTTGACGTGCGATTTTGCAGCTGGTGTCTATGAGTTCACCTTTTAGTTCTAACCCACCGATGCAACTGGCTCAACTGATGCTCTGGTGAGATACTGAGTGCTAAGGCTACTTTGGTATTTCTTAAGGTAAAGTCAGTATATACTGGGGTTACCACAGATAATCTCCGCTTAGAAGACAAAGTTCCTTATTCGGGTCAGGCTTTTGATATTTTAAACTCACCTTCCCATAATCCTATCTTCCATTTTTTTTTTTTATCATTTTCATTTGTTTTTACAATGTAAAAATCTACCTTTAACATTCAAAACCACCTTTCGATCTGCCTGTGATTTCCTTTGCTTCGAATAAATTAAATATTCACTAATATTATTGCATTTGATAGTATATAACAGGGGTCGGCAACCTTTTACTGACTATATGCTGACTTAGGGGTTTAAAATCATTCAGTGTGCCAACAGCATACGTATTTTTATGCAGGTCAAGGTCAATATGCCTGTTGTACAATATATTTTATATAGTAATATATAGTTTTTTATTTTTATTTTTTTTTAGCGTTTACCCCAAGCAAGGCGGGAAGCCACTAGCACGCAAGGGGTTACAGAGAATTGGAGCAAGAGCAAATAGGAGTGATAGAGGAAAGGATGAAGAGAAGGATAGGGGATAGATCAAGGCATCTGGAGACGTCGATTGACATTACATTTGAATAGTTGGAGATCATAGCTATCAGGGAAACAGGAAAAGGGGAGAGAATTCCACAGGCGAGAAGTGCGAGACATGAAGCTATTAGAGTAGAAGAGACTGCTATATTTAACAGTTTCAACAGTGAAAGGGTGACAGCGAGATGCCAGCCTAGTTGAACGCTTAAATTCATGAAGTCTGGGAACCAGCGAAAGCAGCTCATCGGAGCAGTTACCGTGAAAGTATTTGTAAAAAAGACAGAGGGAGGCGACGGCACGTCTTTGAGAGAGCGACTGCAGTCGAGATGCCAGATCAGGGCCAATTACATTGCATATCTGTCTTTGGATTTTATCAAGGACCTTGAGACAAATAAAAGATGATATATTTTACTGTGATCTGTTTTAGATTTTTTTATTTCATTTTAAGAAAATAATAATAATAATGTCCCTTCTGGAAATAAAGGAAAACCTAGATAACAAAATATTAATATCAAGGAAAATTATTTAAAATGTGTTTTTGAAGTGTTGGAATAGTGAAGCCTTCAACATTCAAGTTAAATGTGAAAACTGAAAACTTCTTTGATGATAATCAACATTCAAGTGAAATGTGAAAACTGAAATCTTTTTCTGATGACAATCAATATTCAAATTAAATGTGAAAACTGAAAGCTTTTCTGATGATAATTAACATTCAAATTAAATGTGAAAACTGAGAGATTCTCTAATGATAATTAACATTCAAATTAAATGTGAAAACTGAAAGATTCTCTGATGACAAAAGTCAACAGTCAGGAGAAAAGGTAAAATTTGAGTATATGAAATAAACGTGATTTAAAATGGCTGGGAAGTGTTTTGACAGAGGACGGCAAGTGTGACGCTGAGATCCGAAGACATATTGTGATGGCCAAAGATGCATTCCAAAAGCCAGGTAGAGTATTACAAGACAGGAGGATATCTTTGGTAGCAAAGAAAAGAGCACTAAGCTGCTACGTGACATCTGTTCTTCTTTACGGTAGCGAATGTTGGACGGTCTCCTCAAAGATGAAGAAGACTCGATGTACTAAGGATACCATGGCCCGAACATGTTGAGCAACCATGAGGTTTTGAAGAGGATGCAAACAAAGAGGAAATTTATACTCAACATCAGAAAGAGGCAGTTGAAATTTCTAGGACGCGTAATGAGAAAGTGGGGCTTGGAGAATCTGATACTCACAGGGCAGATAGAGGGAAAGAGAGACAAGGGAAAGCAACATAACTATCGGGCTTAAGCAAGTGGATGACAGAACAGAGCGTGGGGGAAGTAGTAAAGGGACAGAACTTATTGAGAGCTACAAGGGATAGGGAGAAGAGGAGAGCCATGATCGCCTACGTCCTGAAGAGATACACGACATAAAAAGAAAGAAGAGCATTTTTAACTGAATCATTTTTGCAATTTTGACATTCAAAATATCAATATGATATGATTCTTAAAAAGTTTATCTGTATAATTCCGACAAAAAAGTGGGGTTCGTGTTCTCCAGTCAAGGTACCCGAATACGCGACATTTGTCTGACGATCTGTCGTTTAAAATAAACAAATAAAATTAGTAGGAAAAGAGGGGTGCAGAAAGAAAATACCTAAAAGTAAAAAAAAAAAAAAAAAAACCGAAAAAAAGAAATGAACAATTTAATTTTTGGAATTTCATGGAATTCTTCATCGAAGCTTCCAGACCGCCTTTTATGATCATATTAAGCGATGTGCGTTGGGAAAAAAAAAAAAAAATAGTCTCCGGAGATTTGCGATATAGAGAAACTGAAATTAGGAAGAAAAACGAAAAATGAAGAGAAAACTTTGAAAATTAAATAAATAAATCTAAGAACTGAAAACAATAAAGTAAAAATGAATGCAGATACCAGAAGATCTGCTTGGAAATAGGAAGGTCATTGTATGTCGAATAAAGGACAATATTTTAAGAAACATGTAACATAATTAAGTCTCCAGTAAGAAAAACATGCAATTCTGGTGAACAAAAAAATTCACCCAAGTTGCATGTGTTCACAGTATCATAAAAAGGAAAGCCGAGAGAAAGAGAAGAAAATGAAAGAGATAGAGAGAAGAAAAAGAGAGGGGAAAGAGTTCGACAGAAAGAGAAAGATAAGAAAAGTAAAAAAATATATATATATAATATCGAAAAGAAAATGAAAGACATACAGAGAAAAAAAGAGAGAGAGAGAGAGAGAGAGAGAGAGAGAAATTAAACGAGACAAAGAAAGAAGCCCAAATAAAAGTGAAAAGCGAACAGAATGGAGGATAGAAACGATAGAATGAAAATGATAGCGGGAATGTTTTATTAGTGTGTGAAAGTGTAAAACATGAAAGCGAGAGAAAGAAACAGAGAAGAAGAGGTTAACAACGAGAAGAAAATCAAAAGACACAGCAAAAAGCGAGCATCTTGTGTGATGTGTTTACATAGCCAGTGTGTGGTGAACTTAACCGCGTTTTATATTTTGCCGACGTCCGTACACAGAAGCGCGTTTTTCTTCAAAAATAAAAGGAACAGAAAGAAAGAAGCAGACAGCAAAAAAGCAACCCAAGAGAATATTGGGTTTGTTGCAACATTGCGCATGCGCGTATCTATGTATGTGTGTATGTGCGTGCATCATTAGAGTGAAATTTCATGCATTTTTTACTATCAAGCAAAGTCAGATGAAGAGTGTGTGTATATTGTGTGCTTGTCTTATTCTATGTTGCTGTCTGCCCTTCTCTCTATGTATCACTCATATATATATACATACACACGCACACACACATACACATATATATATATATATATTCTTTCACTCTTTGATACATACAAACACACAAATATATATGTGTGTGCATATATACATCAACAAATGTGTATGTACAGATTTGTTCTTATTAATAAACGTATTTTCTAAGCTTAACATTGTTCGACCGACTAAATAATGAATAAAAATGACAGGAAGGAATATTGTATTGCGTCCAATTTTACAGTTGGAGATTATCTGTTTCTCTTAAAAATCAGTATTTCACATACTGTCTTTCAATCAGATCCGAACACCAAGCAATCACACTTGTGGAAAGTTTGTCACCATCTCGGGCATCAATGAAATCCCACTGGAAAAAAAAAATTATAAACAATCTATTTACCAAAATCTGACTAAATGACCCAAAATCGGAATTTTAAAGGATTTTTGGTCGGGTTGAGAACTTTAAAATATTTCTTGTCTTATACATTTATACATATATACATATATCTGATATTTAGGTACATGTGTTTGTGTGTATTGACACCGTTATCGATTACATTTAAGTGTTTTAAATTTGAGTATTCCATTTGGGACATTTTATCTGTTTTTCAACGACCCTACACTTTTCAAGAAAAACGACGGCAAGTACTAGTTGCCCTCTTCATAAAACACTACAGAATTATAAAAAAAAATTCAAAATTTACATGAAGACCAAGAGACAAACGACAATGAAATCAGAATTACAACCGAGCGAAAGTGAAATATTACGACAAATATTAAATGTAATAAAATATTAAATATTAAATTAATAATAAAATTAATATTAATGAATTAAATAGTATAATAATATAATAATTTATATATTATCTTTATATTACATTATAATTATATTATATTTATATTATATATTTAATAATAATTTACAATTTACAGAATATTAATAAATTAAAAATTAATATTAAATTAATATTAAAGTTAATATTAATAAATTAAATAATATAGTAATATAATAATTTATACATTATATTTATATTGCATTATTATATTATATTATAATTATATTATATTTATATTATATATTTATATATAATATTCATAATAATAATTTACAATAATACATTAAATTAATAAATTAAAATTAATATTAAATTAAAATATTAAATGTATTAAAATATAATAACTAAAATGTATCTTCTCGTTTTTTCTTTTTGTTTCTTTGTGGGTCAGTGAAATCCGAAAGTTGAATGAGGGATGGGAGTGACATTTGCTTATCAAAAAGCGGGGGGAGGAAACTCACAGTAAAGAAAATAGGCGGGGGAGTTAAGAAAGAATTGCATGTTGGACAAACAAAGTGTCGAGAGATGTGGGGCTATTAGATTTCATGCGGCTGGCTTTGCCTGTTTACTATTTGAATATTTCATTTTGATAATAGAGTTATCACTTGTGGCATTCACGTTTTAATTTTGACGATTTACCTTTTCTCCTTTTCTCACGTGTGCGCACGCAGACACCTACAAACACACAAACACACGCACATACATTCTATACATGCACAAACACGAGTATCTATCGATTGATTGTTCGATCTACATTCAATCGATCAACTGATAGATAGATAGATATATAGATAGATACACGTGAACAGACTGTGATAGAGAGATACATGTAAACAGACTGTGATAGAGAGATAGATAGATAGATAGATAGATAGATAGATAGATAGATAGATATGTATTCATGGTACATACTTTCTCTGATCTCTTAAATATTTCCCAATCTGTCACATATATATATATATATATATATATATATATATATATATATATCAGAACATCATCGAGCGCTTATTTAGGAGCAGGTAAAGTGAAGATCAACGTGTTTTATTGGACTCAGCAGTTTTCAATCTGCTAGTCTGAATCGTTTTCAAGAAGCGAGAGCAAGATCTAAAAGGTCAGCCAATCTAACAGTGACCTCATCCCCCAATCCTCACTCTTGCTCCATATGCGGCTTCCTTTGCAAATCACTAGTGGGTCTTATGTGCCACTAAGGATTATCGCACAAAATTCAATCATTGGTTAAGTTGTCAGATCCTCATACGTCGGAAGAATCCATTATACATATGTGTGTGTGTGTGTGTGTATGTGTGTGTGTGTGTGTGTGTGTGCAAAGAGCTGGTAACTCGTATTAGAGGATACCCATCTACTAGGTCGGTTAGTCAATTCCTATTGCAGACGCTCGCTCAGGCACATTTGTGTTTGTTCAACACCAACAGAGCCAACCTGTGGTTTATACTGCACCTATGCTGAGCAAACCTTAGTTACAGTTTCTGGAAGAGAGGCTGTTATCCAGCGTGATCAACAATCTGAAAAAGCCAGCACACTCAAACTCTTGGTTACGATGACTTGTGACTTCGTGCTAGCCCAGCTATCGACATCCCCAAGTGTTACGTCTACCCAATTTCACCCACAAAGCTTGGGTCAACCCGTGTTATCGTTTTCAGGCACTTTCCAAAGGTGGCGCACGCTGGGATTGTCCCCCTTCAGACAGATAACATCAGGAAATCTCCTTCCTGACAAATCCACCATGACCAGAAGGCGAACATTCTAACCACTCGGCCACGCGCCTAATACCTTTGCTTACGTCTATTCTTGCCATTTATCCGTCTCCTTTTTCTTACATCTTCGTTCCATACTTTCTCTATATACTTCTTTCTTTACATTATTCGTCTTTTGTACTTAATAATACAATTATCTGCTGAGACTTTTCAAAGACTCACATACAAAGGAACACATTCACATTGCGAAACTCAGGCGCATATAATGACTTAAAATTGTATTAATAAAAAAAAACATTGATTCTGAGTTCAGTTTTTACTGGACGCTTTGCAAATATTGCTTTCGTCCATTTAGGGGTTCTCTCAAACAAATTCACCCCACCCATATTCAGAACAAAAGACATGCCCAATTATTAACACACAAAAAACATCCCATACACAAGGGGTCATAAAGAATTTTGCATATTAAACAACCACTGACACAAGTATGAGTATATATGTATCTCTCAGACGCCCCTGCATAGACGTTCACACGCGACACCTACTTTCCTCCTGGGAGCATGCAAACACCCTCAACATCAAACTACTGAAAAGAATACAATAAATGGCTACAAGTGATCCACCCTTTGTGATAATCTTACATCTTTCCGGTCACCGTAACTTGAGCACTGTTGGCATTTCCAAATGAGTAAATATATCCTAATGCTGAAAACTTATCACTAAAGACATTTTGCCCGTAATGTTGTGTACTTTTTATTATTAATGTATGCTTTTTACATCATTCTTAATGAAAGCTAGAAAAAGATATGAAATAGAAACCCCTTCTAGGCATATTGTCTGACGATGGTGGCAGGTCATTCGAAACATGATCACACACCCCATAGCGATACTTACTGTTCTATCAATATTTGCCTCCTTCTTTAAGCATATAGATCTTTCTTTCTGCAGCAGTTCTCTCTCTCTCTTTCTCTCTCTCTCTCTCTCTCTCTCACACACACACACACACACTCTGTGCGTGTATGTGTGTTTGTATGTGTGCACGTGCGTGCGTACATACAAATATAATTTTGCAAGCACGCGTACAAAAACAACTAGGTCTACACCCCCATATATGTGTGTTCGTGCGCGCGTGTGTGTACGCTAACCTTCAAGACTAATAACTAATATCATGATCATTCCCAACTCATTTTAAGCCCACCCGAAATGGAATATCTTGTCTGATCACGACAATTTTATGTTCTAATCATCCTAACAATTCATCCATTTAATATCTGTACTGTTTCAATATTCTAAACGTTTTTTTCCCACTTAATTATTTGACTAGCAGCCATACCCAACTGGTCGATCAGAAAAAGCATTCAATTAGAATGGAGCAAAAACAGCATCATGTTTAGATGTAACAGAGTCTATCTTCTTAATTACTTTGAAGTACTTTCATTAGCAAAACATTTTGAATTAATGCAGTTACTGATATAACAGAAATAGTCTGTATTTATTCAATTGAATTTATCCTAGGACATGAAGGGGTAAAACAGGCAACATGAAAACTCATTTCAGACCACAATTATTTTGGAGTTTTGAAATTCAATTTGTCAGTGTGCTACCAGGGATGTAAAGGAGGATACAGTTATAAAGAAATTGTTAAGTTTGATGAAAATTGGTTGAAAGATCAACAAAAAATAAGAAAGAAACCAGTAAAAATCGCCATTTTTCGCTATTTACGTGGTTTTTTACTATATGGTTGGCCTCAATTATCAAGTTAAATGATTGTTAAACAATCAACTTATTGTTGGCTACAGTTGAGTAAAATCTGTATTCAATTGCTTGAAAATTGAGAGAGTTTTTCGTTTAAAATTTGTGTTAAAATCGATTTCTCGTTTTTAGTAGTTTTTCGCTAAACGCAGTGGCATAGAAATAAAAATGAGGTATCGTTGAGCTCGTCATGATGTAAGAAATCTACATGCCGAGTTTGAATGAAATCGAAAAATAAAAGTTGAATTTATCGATATTTGATCGGCTTTATCGATTATTGATTTTTTAAAGATTATCGATATTTTACGCTAAGAACCTATCACTTACATTGTACAATATATGTGCCAAGTTTGGTCAAAATCGGTTGGATGGATCTCGAGTGAAAAGGTATCACACATACTCATCCTTTTTTTTTTTGTATATATTGATAAAGAACAAATAAATCTGATTTGAAGAAATAAAACGTTAAATAAAATCACTGAAAATTTCTTCAAGATTTGTTTAGATTAAATATTTAGATTAAATATTTAGATTAAATATTTAGATTAAATATTTAGATTAAATATTTAGATTAAATATTCAAGATTTGTTTAGATTAAATATTTAGATTAAATATTTAGATTAAATATTTAGATTAAATATTTAGATTAAATATTCAAGATTTGTTTAGATTAAATATTTAGATTAAATATTTAGATTAAATATTCAAGATTTGTTTCGATTAAATATTTAGATTAAATATTTAGATTAAATATTTAGATTAAATATTCAAGATTTGTTTAGATTAAATATTTAGATTAAATATTTAGATTAAATATTTAGATTAAATATTCAAGATTTGTTTAGATTAAATATTTAGATTAAATATTTAAATTAAATATTTACATTAAATATTTACATTAAATATTCAAGATTTGTTTAGATTAAATATTTAGATTAAATATTTAGATTAAATATTTAGATTAAATATTCAAGATTTGTTTAGATTAAATATTTAGATTAAATATTTAGATTAAATATTTAGATTAAATATTTAGATTAAATATTCAAGATTTGTTTTTAGATTAAATATTTAGATTAAATATTTAGATTAAATATTCAAGATTTGTTTAGATTAAATATTTAGATTAAATATTTAGATTAAATATTCAAGAATTGTTTAGATTGAATATTTAGATTAAATATTTAGATTAAATATTCAAGATTTGTTTAGATTAAATATTTTATGTAGAATTCAAGAAACCAAATATAGTCAAGTATTGGAACGTTACGTTTTTATATAGAAATTCTTGTTCAGGTTAGAATTTTTCCTTTATATATGCCATGTCCTTTCAGGATGTAGGCGATCATGGCTCTCCACTTTCCTCTATCCTTTGTAGCTCTCAATAAGTTTCATCCCTCTGCCACCTCCACCAGACCACGTTCTGTCATCCACTTGCATACACCCGACAGGTATGTCAAGCGTTGCTTTCTCTTGTCTCATTTTCCCACTATTCAACCTGTGAGTATCAGATTCTCCAGGTCCTCCTTTCTCATTACGTGTCCCAGAAACTTCAGCTGCCTCTTCCGTATGTTAAGCCTCCTCCTTGTTTGCATCCTCTCCAAGACCTCATCGTTGCTCACACGCTGGCTCCATGAATACGATGTCCAAATACAATGTAAATAAAGGAAGATAATCTGAGAGAGAAGTGAGTTCTCAAATAAAAATAAACCGGCTCACAAAAAGGCACAACTTTTTGTTTGTAAAGATCCACTTAGATCTCTTTCTTTTAAATATATTTTTTTTAATATTTATTTATTTATTTTCTTTATTTGTCGGTGTATAAAACGCACATTTAATTTTAACAAAAAAATGCAAATGTTAGACTGCATCCAATGGGCTGTTTTTTATTACTAGGTGGGCATCAAAATTCTAAATAAGCATTTATGGAGTTTGAATGAGATGCAGTAAGCAGTAGTCTTTAAATACTCGTGTAAACAATTCGTTTTTTAGGCCAGTAAATATGACACAATTCTCATGGGAATATATGTGTATTTATTTGAATGAATATAAATGTATATCACGTGATCTGTTTAGAACTTCAGAATGCCTATAGGTTAGTGTGATACGCACTGATAGAAAAGGCAATGGAGTTCGGAATTCCAGAAGACATCAGAGGTATTATATCGACACACTCCACATGAGATAGAAAATGTTTAATGGTTGGTGTAAGTTTCCTTTTACTTTCCGTATTAGTAATGGAAATGATAGTGCACAGTGCAGAGAATAAAATGTAGAATGATGTAAAAAAGAATATGGTCTCTCCAATGAAGGCCTCTCACAAATGGAACAAATCGTGATCGTGTACAAGATATTTTCAATATCAGTCTATATCTTTAAGATCAGGTAAAGGGTGTTTCATTAAGACGGATTATATATAAAGGTGTTTCATTAAGACCGATTACAGTAAATAAATCAGTGTTATTGATGAAATTTTATTTCTTTATATTTCTGAGATGAGGTATTATGTACACTATTTACATTATTCGGAATATTGTCCTTATCATTGTCGCCACGTTTATTACAACGTTTTAGCTGTTGTACGCTCCGGCCTTCTTCAGGTGTTTAGAATGTCGAACTGAACCCTTTATTTTGCTCATTGGAGTAGACTGTTCTAGTTCCACGTGTCATGTCTAATGGATGTCAGTTATCAGTTATCTCCTGTTAATTCCCCTCTCCAAGTTCTCCACCACCTTAACCAGGTATTGAACTCACACTTTTTTGGGTCCTGTCACTGGATCTAACTAACGCCTTTATCCACTGTGCCTTGCGTCCTTCAGGACATCTGTATATGAATTTCTGGGTATTATAAACCTAATGTCTTCAGCAACCAATTTTTTACCACTTCTCATATTGCTTGCTGTTATCATTCAATGTTTTTACCAGAATTCATATTGTAATTTTTGCTGTTATTATCGCTTTTCTCTGGCACTCCTTATTACTAGATATGGCACGTGGAACTAGAACAGTCTACCCCAGTGAGCGAAATAAAGGGTTGAGTTCGACATTCCAAACACCTGAAGAAGGTCCGAACGTACAATGGCCGAAACGTTGTAATAAAGATGAGGACAATAGTCCGAATAATGTACATATTGAAAATTTATTTATTTCTCTATTGGATCATGTTATTTAAGTCATGAAAATTATGTATGAAAAATAATATCGCCCAAATATCCGCCAAATCTGAAAGAAAAAGAAAAAAACATTAGACGCTTAAACTTAATTCACATATAAAATCGGTCCAAGTTATTATGATTACTTGCGTTATTTACATTATTCGGACTCTTATCGTCATCTTCATTGCCATATTCACAACGTTTCGCCCGTTGTACTTGTCGGCCTTCTTTAGATAATTGGAATTTTGAACTGAATCCTTTATTTCGTCCACCGGGGTAGAATGTTCTATTTCCACGTGCCATGCCTCTTTCGGGTGTCTCAGTTATTTTCCGTTAGCTCAACTCTCCATGTTTTTGGTTCACCACTACTGTGGTCCGGTATTGAACTCACAACTCGTTGGGTCTAGTCACTGGAGAGCTGAGTTAAAGTAAAGGAAGGGGCATGGCACGTAGAACTAGAACAATCTACCACGGTGGACGAAATAAAGGGTTCGGTTCGAAATTTCAATCACCTGAAGAAGGCCGGAGCGCACAGCGGTTGTAACGTTGTGAATATCGCAATGAAGATGAGGATAAGAGTCCGAATAATGTAAATAATGCAAGTAAGATATTTTCAGTTGCGTAAGATTCAGAATTGTGTCGATAAATACCTCAATCTATCAGTATTAAAAGGCGCCCTCAGGGAAATCAAGTTCTGCATCGATAGAAAATCCTTATAATCCGTAAAAGAAACATTAAGAGCCTTGCTCGTTGTTTACCCCTGGCCTTCAATGCTAGATAGACACAATGAAACAATTGATAAATTTTCGATGCTCTGTTGATAAATGTGACCTCGTTTATAAAGATAAATGATCGTGTATATATTTTGATTTAATCCTTAAATATCATGGCCATTGCAGGTGTATAAAATACCACTTATAACAGCATTTAATCAGAATGTCCCAAAAATGATAAAGATTAGCCTATCGCCTTAACCCTTTGAACCCTGACTACCGCTTTACCGGTGGTAGAGAAAAATGACGTAATACCCAGCCACCGGTTGAACGATGGTAGAGAAAAATGACTTAATGTCCAGCCACCGGTTGAACAGTGGTAGAGAAAAATGACTTAATGTCCATCCATCGGTTGAACGGTGGGTAAACACTTGTAACTATTTGTATATCTACCGTGAAACATTACATACCAATTATTTGCGAATTTTGACTCAGGAGCTCAAGAGGAAGAGTTAAACTTGTTCAAGAACGCAGGGCTCAAAGGTTTAAAGAATGTGGCAATATACAGCTTGAGATCAATAATGAATGTAGCATCGGCATCACTTGTTAACAGATCATGACAGCTATTAGGGAGATGTGATTAAATATACTTTAATGTTTAAAACAAAATTATTCAGTATTATTATTATTATTTAGTTAATAAGCATTCTAACATAGCAGAAATAGCCATATTGTGGAATAGAGAATTATAAATGTTATTATAACGTGTGAATTAGTAACAAAATAGATAAATAATGGACAAACTGGGACAAATAGCAAGAAAAATTGGAAAGTTCCTTTTTTTGTTTATGCCTTTCTTTCTTTCCATCTGACTTCTGCAAAACAAATCTTAATAGAATAAGGAAGACTGTGTTCCATCCAAATAGGGGTTGGGTCTGATCTCTCTATAAAATCAATATTAAAAATCATGGTTCCTAAAGGTAAAGTGTATAGAAAATTCAGTTCTCCATGTTTTTTTTTTATCCTAACGTTCGAATTCCAAACAAAAAATAAAGAAAACAATATGGTTGTACCAGTTAACAGATCGCGACAGATATTAGAGAGATGTGATTAAATATACTTTAATGTTTAAAACAAAATTATTCAATATTATTATTGTTTAGGTAATAAGCAATATAACATATCACAAATAGCTATATTGTGGAAAAAAGGAATTTTCGACAATGTATGAATTTTTTACACATTTATGGTTATTTTTTTAACTTTTATCAAAAACAACATTCTTGTACATGTAGTTATGAATAATATTATACATTAATTAGTAATTTTTTTTTAATTAATAACTATTTGTCCTCAGTTGTTGTCATAAATAGCTATCTGCTGATGTGTTAAAATTTTGGAATAATGCAATAATAAAAATTTAAATTCCATCTCTCTGATAGATGTCGAGATCTATAAGTATAAAACACAAGTCTACTAAATGTTTTTCGTAACGTCTAACCAGTCGTCATAGCCGGAAGGAATTAGGGTATCAAAGACACTGTAGATGATGCAAAATAATTCCTGAAGATGAAAGCAGCAAGCAGAGCGAGAATTGGTAACTATCAAAAGGAACAGGCAAAATGTGTCAGTAAAAGAAACATGCCTTACTGAGGAGAGCAAGCGTCTCGTTACAACCGTTTGGACATTCGAATCAACGAGCATTAGTAAAGTATGAAAATGTCAAAGGAGAATCACTTACACGATGCGATATCAGAAATAGAATAGGTTTTCCCGATTCTACTAACGCCAATCAATGGAAGTCTATAAAATTTAATCGATGCATTACATATGGGAACGCTGTTAGACTCAGGTGCTGTCTCAATAGTTACGAATATTCTTTTTACAATATCTGTCTATATCCTGAGATGAGGATATTATGATTATTTACATTATTTATATTATTCGGACTGTTATTCTCATCTTCACTGCCATATTCCCAACATTTCAGCTGGGGCATGTGTTATCCACTGCGTCATGTGTCCTTGATTACCTTAACATGTCCTTAATTACCTTGACGTGTTTCGCTGGTTTGGTTTGTTTTGTTTTACGGCATATCAACCTCAATGGGTTATTTAATGCCGACAAAATTTTTATTTCTGGTAATATATTTTTCTTCTGGGAATATTTTTCCTTGAAGAAATCTATAGCTGGTTATATTTTTTTCAAAGAATATATAACTGTTTTGCTGGTATTTTTTTTAAAGTATTGCTGATAATAATTTCTTCAAAAATTGTTGCTGGTAATAATTTTTTATTACAAAGTATTTCTGGTATTAAAACTTATTTTTACACAAGTTTGAGTGTTAACTATTTGTCCATGCCTGGGAACAGGCGCTACCACCCCGGGTCAGGGTGGACATAGGAACACTAGCAATTAAGATGTTGTTCCACGCTTCTCAAAACCTCCTGATCAAAGGCCTTGCTGTTGGACGTAGTTTATCGTCTTACCCAGGACGCGGATGTAGTTTATCGTCATACCCAGGACGCGTGTTTCGCTGGTGATTCGGCGTCATCAGAAAAAATCTGATACACATTAACCGTTTAAAAACTTGTTTTTTACTTTAAATGTATAGGCAAAGAAATGAAATTTTATGTAATATATATATATATATATATATATATATATATATATATATATATATATAACAGAGGATGTCTGTGTGTCTGTCTGTGTGTCTGTTTGTCTGTCTGTCTGTGTGTCTGTTTGTCTGTCTGTCTGTGTGTCTGTTTGTCTGTCTGTCTGTCTCTCTCTGTCTGCATGTCTGTCTCTCTGGGTGATACCTTTTCACTTGAGATCCATTCAACCGATTTTGACCAAACTACATAGTTGAAACTAGCAGCCATACCCAGCTGGTCGATCAGAAAAAGCGTTCAATTTGAATGGAGCAAAAACAGCATCATGTTTAGATGTCTATCTTCTTCAATTACTTTGAAGTACTTTCATTAAAAAACATTTTGAATTAATGCAGTTACTGATATAACAAAAGTAGTCCGTATTTATTCAGTCGAAGTTATCCTAGGACATGAAGGCATAGAACAAGCAAGATGAACACCAACTTCAGACCACAATTATTCTGGAGTTTCTGAAATTCAGTTTGTCAGTGTGCTATCAGGGATGTAAAAAAGGATACATTTATAAAGCAATTGTTAAGTTTGGTGAAAACTGGTTGAAAGATCAACAAAAAATAAGAAAGAACAGTAAAAATCGCCATTTTTCGCTATTTACGCGAGTTTTTACTATATGGGTGGACTCAATTATCAAGTTAAATTACCGTTAAACAATCAACTTACTTTTGGCTACAACTGAGCGAAGTTTGTATTAGATTGCTTGAAAATTGAAGGAGTCTTTAGTTAAAAATTTGTACTGAAATCGATTTGTGTTGAAATCGATTTTCGTTTTATGCGGTTTTTCGGTAAGAGCAGTGGCAGAGAAATAATAATGAGGCATCGTTGAGCTTATCATGATGTAAATAACCTACATACCGAGTTTGAACGAAATCGGAGGAAAAAAGTTGAATTTATCGATTTTTGATTGGCTTTATCGATTACTATTTTTTTTTTTTTACAAATTATCGACATTTTACGCTAAGAACCTATCTCTTACATTGTGCAATGTATATGCCAAGTTTGGTCACACAAACAGACAGACTGAGAGACACACAGACAACCTCTGTTTTTTATATATAGATTACTTAAAATTTCATTTATTTACCTATACACTTAAAGTAAAAAACAAGTTTTTAAACGGTTAATGTGTATCAGATTTTTTCTTGATGACGCCGGATCACCAGCGAAACACATTAAGGTAGTTTCTTTAATTTTATGCTGATTATCTGACCCTTAGCTGAATCTTTTTGTATCCCTGATGTAACATCAAAATGATTCACCTGTCAAGCAATACCACATCCTCCCTATATACTTATCTCCTTCATGATATATAACTTTCCAGTGATTTGTAGACAAAGGAATTATAATGGAAGTGTGATCTTATCTTAAAAATAAAAATAAAGGAAAGTATAGACGTTTCTTTCTCCTCATCTAGAGACAGGAAGTATCATGTGACTAGATCATAAGATCAGGATGCTGAACGTTTAACGTGATCTCATTTGGAAATGCGAGATGATATTCCTCATCTATTGCGATGATCTCGACTGGGAAATCAGCAAACAACCATGATTTGGATTTTTTGTGAAAAGTAGCTTTCGGAATGTTTTCTTCTTTCATGAAATTTATTTTACTATTTATATTTATATTTATTTATATTTATATTTATATTTATTTATATTTATTTCTATATTAATATTTATTTATATTTATATTTATTTTTATATTTATATTTATTTATATTTATATTTATTCATATTTATTTTTATATTTATATTTAATTATATTTATATTTATTTATACTTATTTTTATATTTATTTATTTTATATATATATTTATTTATATTTATATTTATTTTATATTTATATTTATATATATTTATATTTATGTATATTTATATTTATTTCTGTATTTATATTTATTTATTTTTATATTTATATTTATTTATATTTATATTTATTTTATATTTATATTCATATTTATATTTATTTTTATATTTATATTTATTTTACTATTGCTTTACACGATATTTTATTGATGATAGCAAGCAATATCTTGTAGTCTCAGCAAGACCTTCAACAGCTAATGATTTCTCCATTTGTAAAGTGTAAAAATAATTATTTACATTATTCACAACGTTTCAGCCGTTATACGATCCGGCCTTCTTCAGGTGTCTTAATTATTCCCCTTTAACTCAACTCTCCAAATGTTTTGGTTCACCACTGCTGTAGATATTCAAGTTGAGTTAAAGTCTAATTTCTATAACAATAAAGTTAAAGTAAAAATAAAACGACCAGATGCTTAGCATGAGTTACATTTCGCCTCTGTAAAATAAATTTTGTTCTTGTGCAAAAAAAAAGTTTTCTGATTAGACGGATCAGTGGCAGAACATATAAGAGCAAAAATAAATATAAATTGTCTTACATTGCTTACGCCTGCAAACTTTACCAAATTAGTGCCAGCAATGAAGAATACTGCGACAATCGATATTTTCCTGAAAAAATATTTTTAAGGAAAAAATATGAAGAAGTATTTTATACATATGAATTAATTTGTTCTCTCATACAGTAATTTTCAAGAACTTGTTGCTTTTTAAGATATTCAAATCATTCTTAATATAAAGATTATTTTTTTCTTTTTGCTACATCAAGTTCATGCCTACCAATTTTGAATATTCACATTCTAATGGAAATCTTAAGTATTAAAACGAAATTTCTTGACGCAGTATTCTAATCGTTCGGGATGATATAATCAAAGTGTTTAAATTAGAAACCTTTACAGATTTGCTAAAAAATGTGCATACCATGATGAAAAAATGCCCTAGACTTAATAAAAACAAAATTATTAAAATCTTTCAAAATCTTTATATTATTATTAAGAGGAAAGACCAAAGGATTTTTAATTATTAAATTAAATTTTTTATTCTTCTTAGAACGTTCGAAATTATGGTTAAAAATTTATTTATTTATTTGCGTCAGCGAGGGGCCAATGGTTAGTTTCATCGTCTTTTTGCGGTAAAAAACGCATTGCTTTAGAAATTCTTGCAAAAATCAAATAATTGTCGGATTTTAATGAAATTTTCAGCACTTATTCAAAAATGTATCAAATCATTTCAGAAATGTTTCTTTTTTTAGAAAATCTTGGCATTTTTTTTTATCTGTTAGCCCTTCACTAAATGTTTATGAAATTTCGAGAAAATAATTTTTGTGTCGCTTAATTAGAACTTCTTGGAGAATTTAATTCATCATTTTTTTTTTTTTGGCAAAACAGCTCGCCCAGATGTGTTCTGAATCGTAAAATAAAAATGCAATAAAACTAACGCATTATTTAAAAAAAAATTTTTTTAAGCGTTTCACCCCAAGCAAGGCGGGAAGCCACTAACACGCCAGGGGTTACAGAGAATTGAAGCGAGAGCAAAGAGGAGTGATAGAGGAAAGGATGAAGAGAAGGATAGAGGATAGGTCAAGGCATCTGGAGACGTCGATTGATATGCGAGATATGAAGCTATTGGAGTAGAAGAGACGGCTACATTTAGGAGTTTCGACAGTGAAAGGGTGTGAGCGAGATGCTTTTTCATGAATTTAAGCGTTCAACGCCTAGTTGAACGCTTAAATTCATGAAAAAATCTTTTAATTGCTTTAATGAATAAGATTTATTAAGGACACTACTGTCTCAAGGAAAAAATGTTCCGATGAATAATGAATTTTTACAAGAATTGTGTTCATTTTTAAAAATTTTTATTAGAATTTGAAGTACTTTAAAATTCTGTATTAATTTGTTCCGGTTAGGTGATATTGTTATTAAGTAAACACTATATTTACTAATCATAAATGGAAACACTTACCACAGCGACCCTCCCTAGTATTTTAAAATAATTATTTTCCCTCTATTGTGTCGATGTTTGAAAATACGGACGTTCATACACGATATTATCGGAAAATAAGAGCAATAACTATATATTATTTACATTATTCAGACTATTGTCCTCATCTTTGTCGCCATATTTATTACAACGTTTCGGCCATTGTACGTCCGGCCTTCTTCAGATGGTTGGAAAGTCGACCAAGCATAGAAATGAATACAATATAGGAACCAGTAATAAGAAGTGCTAGAGAAAAGCGATAATAAGAACAAAAATTGCAATATGAGCTCCGGTAAAAACATTGTATGATAACAGCAAAAAATTGCAATATGAGAACTGGTAAAAATGGTTGCTGAAGACGTTAGGTTTATAATACCCAGAAATTCATACACAGATGTTCCCAAGGACACAGGGCACAGGGGATAAAGGCCTTAGTTAGATCCAGTGACAGGACCCCAAAAAAGTGTGAGTTCAATACCTGGTTAAGGCGGTGGAGATAACTTGGAGAGGGAATTAACAGGAGATAACTAACATCCATTAAACATAGCACGTGCAACTAGAACAGTCTACGCCAGTGAGCGAAATAAAGGGTTCAGTTCGACATTTCAACCACCTAAAGAAGGACGTTGTGATAAATATTTCAACAAAAATGAGGACAATAGCCTGAATAAGATAAATAATGTACATAATACCTCATCTCGGAAATATAGACAGATGCCAATAGCTGTATAAAAGTTAAAGCCAAATACCTAAAATTCAATAAAACATTAGATTATGGAAAATATTTTCCTATCTTTTTTAAGATTGCTGGGTAGTTAAAAATTATATAAAAACAGTCCTCACATTATATTCCTCTAGTAATTTTTACAGATATGTCTCCCGTAGAAAATTTAGATAAACTTCCGTCTGTCGGTCAAGCTATCAAAACCTTAATAAACACCTACCTTAAATTTAAACGAATTTCTACAATATTTTAAACTACAAGTAATGAATTAAGTTTTAAATAAGGTAATATTCCTCAAATAAAGTTTCAGAAAAGTATATTTTATTTTTGAAAGATTTTTAATAAAGAGAATTGCATTGTAATGACGCAGCTAAAATGGCTAAAAAAAAAAAACAAAAAAGAAAAACAAACTTTTAGCTATTAAAAGTAAAAAGTATTTCCAGTTAATTCAAATTAGTTTTGAAATTCAACAAAGTATTTTGTTTATTCAAAATATTAAATTTAATCTATTAGCTTGAAATTAAAACTAAAATAAAAGCTTCAAGAAAGACTTTTCATTTTAAAATTTCATTTTAAACCTTCGGTATCGAATTTCTTTGAAGGTACCTAATTTAGATATTGAGGTTATATTATTTTTTTCGGTGCTTTAATATTACTAGCTGTAATATCACAAATAATTACTGCTAACCGATGAATATCAATTAGTTAAAATTAATGGTATTGAATTTACTACGAGTATGCTTTTTACAATCTCGGCCAAATGTAAAGATATCTTCATGGCTAAATGACGTAATTTAAGATTACAGAAAGAACAATGCTTTTACTCAAATCCTCCTTAAAGAAGGAAACTGAGGCAAAACAAAATATTAAATAAAATATTTCATAAATAAAAGCTTTTATGTTCCGATATATTAAAAGGATACAACACAATATGATTTAAATTCAACAATAACATTTATTTAATGACTGCAGTATTTATGAACTAGCAATATCGTAAGTAAAATAAAAAATCAAGAAAACTCAAGAAAAAATCGTGAAAATGTATAAACAAGCATAAAAACAATTCTTTTCTAAAATAGAATCTTTGAGGATTAGCAGAAAAATGAACATATTTCAGTAAAGTTCTTTAGCAAGGATAATATTTTTTTTTGTTCGAAGGACATTCATATATACAAAGTTCAAAGTTATTAACGTACATTACTAGTTTTGTGTTCTTTTTTTTTTTTTGAATAACCTTTTCCACAGAAAATGCTTAACTAACGTACAGTGCTGTGAATGTACAAACAGGTTACAAAGAATTCGAAACGATTGACCTCCAATAAGGTCTATGGGTAAAAACATCTTGGTAAGGGCTATGGGGTTTTATTTTCTTCATGATGGAGATTAAAAGCCATTTAGTGCAATGTGGTTTAAATACAGGTCAGTTATGATGTCATAGATTCCAATAGCAACGCCCGTTGTAAAACAAGTGAGTTAAATTATTCATTATTATTTTCGGAAATAGACTGACCGTCTAGCTGAATGTGACAATCAACAAGGCAATCATTCTAAGCAGTAACTAAGTTAAAAGTTGTAGCGTTCAGCAAGAAACGAATGAACAAAAAATGGGGCTCAACTTATTTGATTCCACCACAGAGACAGATTTTGTCTCAAAGAAGAAAAAATAACTTAATATGCATATTGCAAAAGAAGCTCTTAAAGTATTTTACATGTAAAATTTTATGGAAATATTGCTTTGGCTTTTGATATTTTTTAAAAGAAGATTGAACTGATAAGAATAGATTTAGGAATATATTCGGTTCTACAAATACTTAGCATTTCATTTTTTTAACGTGGCATATTTATATCGGAATTTGTAAAAATTTTCAACAGCTTATCACGCCTTAAATTACAAGTCGTCGTCGATTGGCTACAAGATGTCGTCGATCGTAAATCAATATGGTCGTAAGTCGACCTATTATTAATTCTGCAATCTTTTTAACTTTCTTTAGGCACTATAGTACTTTTAAAATATTTTTTACGGTTTCTTTATAGCTTATAACTGTCGATCGCATAGGCCCAGAACCTTTAACACATTTACAAATTCTTTCTCTGGCCTTCAAAATCGTCGACTGCTGAGTGTGATAACTTCAGATCACGTGCGATCACATTCACTTTCTTTCCTATTTCAGTATCATTTTTGTGTCGAGATCAAAATCATTTTTATCTCCCCTTTTTGGTAGGTAGATGAGTAGACAAAGTCTATTTCCTCTTGGTAGAGATCTTGTTTTTTTTTTTGTTTTTTTTTTAAATTTCAAAGGAACAAATGGACTTTGGGAACAGTATATTGTACCAAGGCTGCCCTAACACTGAGCTTGTGGCGAGCGGAGGATTGTTAGCTCTGTGAGGATCTGAGGCGGAAGTTGTTGCACATCAAGTTGGGAGATACTCATGTTGCCAGACGCGGAGCAGTCGCGGACAGAGGGCCAAATATACCAAATTCACAGTCGTGGTCGGAAATTCGAACAGTCGAAAGTCACATAGCTTGTAAGTAGACGACGACGACGACGACGGCATGTATTTCACTTGGACTCTCTTTCCCGATATTTTTTGTTCTAGTTCCAAAGTGAATAAAATTCGTTCAACATAAATAGGAAAAATTTCCCGACTCGATATGACCTCAAATGATATATATATATATATATATATATATATATATATATATATATATATATATATA
>CAHIKZ030000823.1:872500-885000 GCA_903632075.3 Acanthosepion pharaonis | reverse complement strand
CATTTAGGTGAAACCTAGGTAGCTTTGTCTGACTCACTAGGTGTATCTAGGTCTGTTCTACGGTTGCATTGAGCTCTTTTGTTAGTTAGTTGTTTACTCGTATCGGGTTTTTTTTCTTTGGGCTTCAAACCTGCATCTGTGCGATTTTTTTCGACAGACTTTCATGTTTCTGGCTCTTTTTTTTTTAAACCTTTTTCCCTCGAGATTGATTTGATTATTGGCAAATCAAAATTCGAGGGTTTTTCGAAACGAGTATAGTTATATTTATTTGTATATATATATATATATATATATATATATATATATATATATATATATATATATATCCTGGTATGATAAGAAAGAATAGAGTATATTCCAACGTTATTAACATTTAATCTAAAAGAGGGCTCAATACATAATAAAGCTATATTATTCATTTTAGGACATTAGATGCCCACTCGTATTCGAGGATACTCGTCTACTAGGGTCGCTAGCCAATCCCTAATTCAGACGCTCGCTCAGGCACAGTAGTGTTTGCTCAACACTCACATAGCCCACCTGGGGTTTATACAGCAACTATGCTGAGCAGACCTTAGTTATACTTTCTGGGAGAGAGCGAGTTATTTTGCGTGATCAATAATCTTAACAAGACCATCACACTCAAACTCTCGGTCACGATGACTTGTGACTTCGTGCTAGCACATCTATCGACGGTCCCCCAAGAATTCCGTCTACCCAGTTTCACTCACAAAGCTTGGGCCAATCCATGGTATGGTTTTCAGGCACTTTTCAAAGGTGCCGCACGCTGGACTCATTCCCCTCCAGACACACACAGACACATACACACATATATATATATAATGATAATAAGAAATTTCGTTTAAAATTTTTATTTCGTGAACACTGAGTTGTTCAGCTCATCAGAACGAAACATTCTCCGCAAATGGAGAAAGTACACCGGACGACACTTTAGATTGGCAGTGGGGAGGGAAGATAAAAGAGAAGAAAAATAAAATAAAATCACTGAACGCAGGTTGTCAAAATATACTTTTAAAAGTATTAATCAAAAATATTTTTATTTATACTCATAAGCATTCTTGGAATGGTTGGTAGAGAACGAATTCTTCCTTACCATTCTATTATAGCATTACCATTTCTACAGAATAGTTGCATTTTGTTCATCGATGAAAGTACACATCGGAATATATATAAATGTTTGGAAGAGAAAAAAAGCACTTCCTATACAAATTCACTGAAGTTTGTTTTTAGTAAGCACTCCTACTGCAAGCAAGGTAGGAGTGCCAACAGCACACAAGAAGTTACAGAGAGTGAGAGCAAGTGTAAGAAGAGGGGGTGTTTGAGAAAAGGATATAGAGAAGGACGGGGTCCGGATCAGAGCATAAGAAGGTGTCGATTGACATTACATTTGAATATTTGAAATTATACCTATCAGAGAAGCAAGTAAGAGGAAGGGAGTTCCACTGTCGGGAAATGCAAGAGAAGAAGCTGATCAGGATCAGGGCATCAGAATGTGTCGATTGATATTACATTTGAATATTTGACGATTATACCTATCAGGGAAGCAAGTAAGAGGAAGGGAGTTCCACTGTAGGGAAGTGTGAGAGAAGAAGCTGTTGGAGTAGAAGTGGTGGTTAAATTTAGCCGTTTCGACTGTGAAAGGGTAGGACCGAGAAAAAATACAGAGAATAGAAATAGGGAGTGGGTAGAGAGACGAGAATTTTTTATATTAATTTTCTCCCAATACAAGACACGAGAGCCACTCAAGGTAGGGAATTACTGTGTTGTGTTGCATGCTCTGAAGGAAGAAGTGCAGTTCATGAAGATATGTTAGAAAGATAACGTTTAACCCTAGACTAGAAGAGATCAAGGTTGTAGTGATTGGGAGTCTGTTCCACAAAGCAGCAATTCTTGCGAAGTTGCAGTCTGAATGGAACTTCCTCCTTACTAATGTAATACGATGGAATCTAGAGAGGAAAATATTTTTTAAGTATATCACCACAATCAAGGTGGGAGTGCCACTAGCACACAAGGGGTTACAGAGTGTGAGAGCAAGTGTAAAGAGGTGTGTTTGAGGAAAGGATATAGAGAAGGATGAGGATCAGGATCAAGGCATAAGAAGATGTCGATTGACATTGCATTTGAATATTTGAAGATTATAGTCATTAGGGATGTGCGAGAGACGGAGCTGTTTGAGTAGAAGAGGCGGTTACATTTAACCGTTTCAACTGTGAAAGGGTGGGATCGAGATGCCAGCCTAGTAGCACGCTTAAATTCATGCAGTCGGGGCACATGTGAAATTAGCTCGTCAGAGCAGTTTGCAGAAAAGACATAGGGATGCTACATCACGTCTGTGAGAAAGTAAGTGTCGTCCAGATGCCAGATCAGGACGTATAACATTGCATGTCCGTCTCGCTTGTAACTATAGTTTGTTCCGGCAGTGAAACCGATACACTTTAACAGGTATAGAAAATAGAAATGTATTATGGTTTTACTTGTGGGCTGGCGGGTTCGTAACTGAGGTCAGTAACTTTATCTTGGCTGTTGCGGGCGAGAGACAACGGTGCTCTGGAAATACACGCGCTGTCGCTTCTGCAAAATGGGCCACAACTGACGAGACGGTTTAAATTTCATGCCTCTTGCAGGACTGTCTCGTGACACCTTTCTTAACCTTTGACATGTACACAAATTACAGCTGCCGTCCTGGGTATGTCGATAAACTACATCTGCGTCATGGGTAAGACGATAAACTACGTCCAACAGCAAGGCGTCTGATCAGGAGGTTTTGAGGATTGAGGAACGACCTCTTAATTGCTAGCGTTCGCAGGTCCACCCTGGCCCGAGGTGGTAGCACCTGTCAGGGTCCCAGCTATGGGCAAATAGTTGACACCCAAACCAAACAAATTACAGCTGAGTCAAGGACAGACAATTAAATTTTATAACGTTTACGTAAGACTGTTATATTTCATTTATTTCAGACGAAGAAAAATCTCATTTAAAAAGACATCGAAAGTTGTTTTCACTTCTAAGGTCTTTTTTTTTTAAGCATTCCACCCCAAGCAAGGCGGGAAGCCATTATCATTCAAGGGGTTACAGAGAATTGAAGCGAAAGCAAAGAGGAGTGATAGAGGAAAGGATGAAGAGAGGATGAATTGACATTACATTTGAATAGTTGGAGATTATATCTATCAGGGAAACAGGAAAAGGGGCGAGTTCCACAGGCGAGAAATGCGAGACATGAAGCTATTGGAGTAGAAGAGACTGCTATATTTAACAGTTTCGACAGTGAAAGGATGTGAGCGAGATGCCAGCCTAGTTGAACGCTTAAGTTTCATGAAGTCTGGGAACCAGCGAAAGCAGTTCATCGGAGCAGTTACCGTGAAAGTATTTATAAAAATGACAGAAGGAGGCAACGGCACGTCTGTAAAAGAGCGGCTGCAGACGAGATGCCAGATCAAGGCTAATTACATTGCATATCCGTCTCTGGATTATATCAAGGACTTTGAAACAAACAGAAGGGGCTCCAGACCATATATGGCAGCAATATTCCATGCAAGGGCGAATGGTTGATTTGTAGATTTGAAGGATCGACTCCGGCGAGAAAAATTTCCTGGCGTGGCACAGGGAGCCAACTTTCTTTGCGGTGGATGAAGCTATTGACTCAACGTATTCGTTCCATCTCAGGTCAGCAGTCAATGTGAGACCGAGCAGTCGCAAAGAGGTGCTCTCGTGGAGTTGAGCGTCAGACATTCTAATGGGAAGCTGGTGAGTAATTAAAAGAAAAGGTGTGATTTTGTTTGGGAAGAAACAAATTGAGAATTGCTAAATGACTTGACAAGAAATTACCATAAGCGACAAAGATTAGTTGAATCGTCATGCACCAATGATAACACCAATGTACGTTACAGTGTGTTTTCTGCTGCAATGAAACAAACATTTTTGCAATTAAAATACTTCAACTTCAACCCTAATTAAATAACAGTAAAGGTCAGCTGGAGCTAAAATCTTCAAAAGAACACAAAAGAAATAACACTTCATTTAGTACGTGAAATTAAGTTGTAAGATTTCGGAAGTCAATAGATAAAAAAAAAGATTAAGAAAATATCTGTTGAAAGGATTTCTGAAAAAAAGAAAACGTACGCGTTCGCGCGCGTGTGTGTACGCATTCGCGCGCGTGTGTGTATGCGTTCGCGCGCGTGTGTATTTATACAGAGAGAAAGCCAGAGATTTTAACTCAGCTAACGTCCAACATTGAAGGAAAATAAAAGCTACAAAGTAAATGAAAGAAATAAGCTAAGAAGGAAAACATGCGCGCACACACGCACTCACGCGCGCGAGCAGAAAACATAAGGAAAATGAAATAAAGAATTCTGCCGAAAAGAAAGGGAATAAAATGACATTAACAACAACAAAACATGCAGAAATCAACGAATAAATCAGAGAAGAAATGAGGCGAAAATAAACCAATCACGATTGTATTTTGCCGTGGTTAAATTACCAAAACAAAACGAATTACTACGAAAAAAAAGGCATTTTTTTTCTAAAAAGCTTGTTATCACAGCCTGAAGATGAAAATGTTTTATATGCATTATATAATTCAAAGGTAGCCTCTTTATCACTGTTCTCCTTACTTTTTTTATTATTTCATTTACATCCATGATCTTCATTGCCTGTAAGGTAGAAAAAGGTTGTCCTTTAATCTTCTTGAACTAAGAATGGTCGATGTCGCGCTAATAAATGCATTGGCTGGCCACTGACAATGGTTTCAGGCACAAGTGCGTGTGTTTACGACTTTGTATTCGTGCCTATGTGCTTATAAATGTGAGTGAGTATTTGTGTGCGTGTGTGTGTTGTGTGCGTGTATATGTGTGCTAAATTGCAAATTGGGTGTATTAAGACTGAGAAAAATACGTTGAAGATGGCGTTAAGAGGGTAAGAATTTTACCGAACAGTTTAAAGAAAGCAAGTTAGGCCCCAATGTAAATGTGACTGACATTCGGTCAAGGATCGACAATGTCACCTAACCTAGCCATTAATCTCGTCCTGGGTAAGACGTTAAACTACATCCGCGTCCTGGGTAAGACGATAAACTACGTCCAGCAGCAAGGCCTCTGATCAGGAGGTTTTGAGGAGTGTGGAACCACCTCTTAATTGCTCGTGTTCCCAGATCTACCCTGACCCGGGGTGGTAGCACCTGTTAGGGTCCCAGCTATGGGCAAATAGTTAACTATTACCAGCAATACTTTTTGAAAAAATTATAAACAGCAATACAATTTTGAAGGAAAAATATTACCAGAAACAGATTTTTGACAAAACAAAATATTACCAGCAATAAAAAATGTCGGCATTAAATAACCCACTGAGATTGATATGCCGTAAAACAAAATAAACCAAACCAAACTAAACCAAAGAATACATATTGTATTCATACGAATTTATCCTAAAAATGTTGTCGGCATTTAATATTCCATTGTGGTTGATATGCCGTAAAACAAAATAAACCAATCCAAACTTAGGCATTAATTGCTGGAATTGGGAAGCTTTTCCTTTAACGTAATATAGCAGAACCATCATTCTTTGTGAATAATAATATTAATGATAATAATAATAATAACAATATTAATAATTAAGCGATATTCTGGGCTATTCATATATTTAGGGTTTTTGTAGGTCGCTCAAAGCAATTCTTTAAAATTTAGTTCTCTCTGATGATTCTTTAAAAGTGATCTTAGGTCAAATAAACCTTGTATAAATCGAAATAAGCAAAGGTTTTTCCTCTAAATGGAACTGTATTTATAATTGACACAAGTTCATGTCCATGTACAGCATTTACGTCTCGGGCTGGCCATTTATGTTAAAGTCTCATTTCAGGAATGATAGCATTATGCTATTAAATAATACACCTTTGTGCAAATTAATTGAAACAATAGCTTTAGTTTCCTTTCTTTCACCATACGGTCATTTTTAGATCCACCGGAGTGACAGGGTGTAATCGATTTTTATTTTTTCCTCAGATTAGGTTATTTGCAGTAGTGTGCAATAATATGAAAGAAAGGAAACTAAAGCGGTTGTTTCAATTAATTTGCACCAGGGTGTACAAATATAAATTTTAGTGCATGGCATCGAATATAGATTCCACCCTACATACTTTAATAACTTCAACAATGTTTACTGGCAACAGCTTTAAAAAATGCATTTATAATTTATGTAAAATCTTATCAGACTTCGCATAAAATATAAATGCAATCTTAGAAAAATTTTTCTTTCAGGAGCGATGAACCAGTTATCAAACAACGAACTAGTACTTGTAAAATATATGAATATAACTTTTTCTCCTTTTAGTCTTTTCATTTACTTTTACAACGAACATAAACTAACGGAGAAGAAAGAGCATGTTCTTTCTTTTCTAACTAACTAACCATAACGTTGGCGTTCTGACCATGAGACCCGGGTTCGAATCTCACCGTGGTCGATTTGTCTGGCAGGAGATGTTATCGGACTGGAGGGGTCGATCCCTGCGTGCAGCACCTTTGCAAAGTGTCTGAAAACATGGGTTGACCTAAGCCTTGTGATTGAAATTGGGTAGACGGAACGAAGTCACAAGTCATCGTGGCCGAGGGCTTGAGCGTGCTGGCCTTGTTCAAATTGTTGATCACGCTAGATAACACGCTGTTTCTTTAAGGTCTGCTCAGCATAGTTGCAGTATAAATCAGAGGTTGGTTCTGTGGGTATTGATTAAACACAAATGCGTCTGAGCAAGCGTTAGGGGTTGGCTAGCCGTCATAGTAGACGGGTATCCTCGAATACGCGTGGCCAGACATCCTCTAATACGTGTGGCTAAGTATCCTCGAATACGAGTGACGAGACTTCCTCGAATACCAGTGGCCAGGCATCCTCGATACGAGTGACCAGACATCCTCTAATACGAGTGGCCAGACATCCTCGAATACGAATAGCTAGGTATCCTCGAATACGCGTGGCCAGGTATCCTCGAATACGCGTGGCCGGGTATCCTCGAATACGCGTGGCCAGACATCCTCTAATACGTGTGTCCAGGTATCCTCGAATACGAGTGGCCAGACATCCTCTAATACGTTTGTCCAGATATCCTCGAATACGAGTAGCCAGACATCCTCTAATACGAGTGTGCCAGGTATCCTCGAATACGAATGGCTAGGCATCCTCGAATACGAGTGTCCAGGTATCCTCGAATACGCGTGGCCAGACATCCTCTAATACGTGTGTCCAGGTATCCTCGAATACGAGTGGCCAGACATCCTCTAATACGTGTGTCCAGATATCCTCGAATACGAGTGGCCAGACATCCTCTAATACGAGTGTGCCAGGTATCCTCGAATACGAATGGCTAGGCATCCTCGAATACGAGTGGCCAGGTATCCTCGAATACGCGTGGCCGGGTATCCTCGAATACGAGTGGCCAACTATACATAGATAACTTTCTGTTAATCAATCGATGGCGCCGAAGTGCTACACTTTGGTTCTGTCATCAAATAATATTTGCATTTATTTCATTTACTGCGTGATTTAACGAACCGCATTAATCCATCATATGAATTTTATTTGTAAAATGAATAAATCAAACTCTTTATTATAATAAGTGAATATCACGTAACAAAAACACTCAAATGTGAAAAAAAGCAGATGAGGCTAGAGTTCCTGTAGATATATAAAATGGATGAACTATGGAATCTTGAGTTGAGGAATTTGGCAGAAGTGCCTAAGAGAAGAGGAGCGGATAAGAAGTATATGCATATAATTTCTCCTCGATTCTCACGAACATCTCGCGAGAACAACTGTGGTATGAAAAGTAAAGAACGCTAACGGAGTACCCCCTGTCGATTCTTTTTCAATTGAGATACTTAGGAAGTTATAGCAGAGGCCACCCACACACTAGGGCGTGACAGCGTACATACATACAGATACACAAAGATATACACAGCCATGCACACACACACACACACAAATACACATGAGCACACATAATATGCTAATAGATAAATTATGTGCATGTTACCGAATACTAATAGAAACAAACAAGCAAATGAATATATTGAAAGATATACATTTATAAAGAAAAATATTTATTTATGCTAATATAACGACAGAAGATCCATAGAAATTTATTCAGTGAGCGCTTTAGCATTAGTTACAGTTTCTGGGAAAGAGCGCAGTTGTGGTTCATGGTGACATTTAAGATAGAATAATGCAATTGCTTGCTGGTTCCTTTTGCACAGGGTATGTTTAGGGTAACCCGTAGCTCCTTTCAAAGGTGGATTTGTTTTTGAAGTTACCTTCTTCTAGACTTTGCTTAAAGACGTAGAACCTACTGCCAATACTCCCGGAAGAATTCCCTTTGCCAACTCAGACATGTCTGTCCTGGTTAAATTTACTTTGGAAAGGCTTGCTGTTTACAACGGCCATTGTTCTGTTTTTTACTATTGATATTTCTTTTCAATGGGGAACATGTCATCTGTCCGAAGAAATTCATGAGTATCAAAGGTCCAGCAGCCAAATTTGCTTATTTATCTTTATTTATGAAATTCTCAAAGAAAGATAAAGAAATCTCTCGGAACCATGCCAAATAATCGTACATAAAAGCGTGTACCTGTTTGTTTGTTGACTTTGGGTTCTCAAGCCGGGATACGCATATCTCTAGGGGTACCTGAGAGACATTCAGAGATTATACAGTTTTTCACTCTCTTCGCCACCCCCCACCTTTTTATGAATATATATTCGCGAACTTTCTGTTTTTTCCTTGATAGAAAGAAACAATTTACTCTCTGCGTCTCTCCTTTAGATTATCTGATTCAGAATTCATTCATTTTATTCAATCAGCGCATTTGGTGCCGCTGTGGTGACCACTCCCCTCCATCTCACAAGTGTGGTTCATGATGACATTTAAGGCAGAATAGTGCAATGGCCTCCCGGCTCATTTTCCAGCTGTTTATTTACTAGATTCATTTAATCTACACATCGAATATATATATATATATACTAGCAGCATGGCCCGGCGTTACCCGTGCTTGATTAAAAAATCATACGACTCATACAGCAATCTCTATCACTTGACTTAAAATATTTTTGCCCTTCCTTGCCTTTAAAGGAGTGCCCATTTTCCGTGCTGATGCTGCTACACGCCTTACTTCTTGCCTATCTCACACTGCGAATTTTTTCTAAGCTCTATACTAAACATTAAATCTGTTACGAAAAAAGAACTAAACAAAATGAAGACAAAACAATCAGCTTTAAAAAAGGACTCGTAACTGGAAAAACCGAATGAAAAAAAGAATGTTAACAACAAATACTTTTTCATACCCAACCCAGTTCTGCGGAATCAGAATCAACGTTGAGTTTAAGCAAGCGAATGAGCCAATTGGAGTAAAGTGCAATGCAGATTTAAATTTTTCCCACTAGTGACGAATGCAGCTATCGATTATTTGCATGCTAGTTAACATTCGTGTCAGTCAGCTGTTGGCTCTCACGCTGGCCAATAGAATCTTCCTGCCTATTCGTAGCAGCCAGCTATAGGCTCTCACTCTGGCCAGTAGAAAATGGCCGCAAACTACATGAAAACTGCCGTAGAAGCATGGAAAAATCGATTATTTCCACTATCGATGGAAGTTGGGAAATGCAAAGTCGGTCTTGGCCTTGCTGCTAACTTGGAGCATGTGCATGTAAATTTTGGTGCAAATCCGTCGAAAATTGCGGCCGTGCATTCGTTACACACACACACACACACACACACACACACACACACATCCTGCCTTTTATAGATAGAGATATAGAGATGCATCTCCTGGTGGGAGCACACAACCAGTGACTATTTACGGAGAAAGATCAAAAATCTCATGGGCTGACCGGTATCTCTCCTGGCCAAAATTACGCGTCCGAAGGTGGCATGGTTTGACCATGTTCCACGGCATAACAGACTCTTCAAGACTATCCTGCAAGGTGCTGTTGAAGGCCGACACAAACGGGGACGGCAACGCAAGAATAGATCCGATAACATGAACGGATATGACAATGCCGGAACTCCTGAGAGCCAAATCATCCTAGAGGGGATTGTCTGTTTCTTCTGTACTTAGGTCACCACGATGATGATGGTGATGACGTTAATGATGATTCATCGAAGCAATGTTAAGAAGAGCGGGACATTCTGCCGTGATACATCATTGGCGGCAAATAAAACACTCAGAAATTGTTTGGCAGACACGGTAAGAAAACTGCGAGATGAGAAGAGCATTAAAAAATGATTAACGATCAGTCGTAAAAGGACAGAACGTGTAATATTACGTTGGTGCAAAAATAATGGCGTAATAATGTCGTTTTTTGACGTTAAAAAATACGTTAAAAAACGACATTATTACGTCATTATTTTTGCACCAACCTAATAATTAGCAAGGTCATTAATAAGATGCGAGCAAACCATTATCAATGACAACAACAACAACAACAAAAAATCATGTATAGAAATTTGCCTCCCAGACAATGGAAACTATGGCAGTTTTCTTAAAGGTAGCTTAGATGTGGCACCTAGTGAGGATCGAACTCACTACTCTGCCGAAAACAATCCAGGGAGACAAGCTTGCTAACCATTAAACCACGTCGAAAAGCCCTTGTGATTTTCTAACCGTAGCTTAGATGTGGCACAAGGCCGAAGATATGGGGCACCCAATGAAGACTGAACTTACTATTCAGTCGTACTCATTAGTGTTTAATTCATTCATTCAGTTGGCGCCTTTTGAAACCTCTGTGGTCACCTCTCCCCTCCACCTCACAATTGGGGTTCATGGTGACATTCAAGGCAGAATAATGCAATGGCTTGCCGGTTTCTTTTGCACCGGCTGTGTTGAGGTTACCCGTCCCTCCTCTCAGAGGGGGAATTTTTTTTAAAAGTTACTTTCTTCTAGACTTTGCCTACACGACAGCAGGTGGTTTGAATTCAGAGTTTCCTTCTCCTAGACTGATTACCATCCAAGGCTATTTATCTCTTCTATACATTTCCTTTCCCTACACAGATTTCCCAACGGTATTAGCACATAAATAAATATAATGAACTTGACTGGAACTTGAACTCGGCTCTCTGATTCCCCAGTTCGAGCCGCTAGCCATTACTCCACCGTGAGTTCATGCATGCGTGCATAAATACGTACACACATTCTTTAATTTCACGTATTTCGAATGTCTGTAATAACTGTTTGAACGATGATTTATTTTTTTATATCTTTCACTTTCTTCGTATATATATATATATATATATATATATATATATATATATATATATATATATATATATATATATATATATATATATATATATATATAAGGTCATCCATAACTTGGACCGATTTTAAACTTAATTCACATTTAAAATCGGTTCAAGTTATTGGTACACCCTTTAGATGAATGTATATATCTCAGATTACTTGCATCAAAATAATAAATCAGATAAATTTGATACATAGTCATGAATTTTGGAAGAGTGTACAGCGTCATTTGTGATGTATCATTCAAAACCTAGTTTTTACTTTTATTCTACCACCAAGAGAAATCCGTGTTTATTTTTACATGAATATAAATTGTTTCCTCTTAGAATTTTTCCGATAGAAAATTAAGTGATTGTTTGTGCGTAGAGGGTGAAAACAATTGATATTTATATATTTTAGCATTTTGACGTTGAATATTTTAACAAGAATATTAAGTAATTGAGGTTAGTATGTATAGATGGAGTCACAAACGTTCACATAATTTGTTAAGTTTGGAACAAATTTGCAAAGTTTAAATAGTAAAAGTCATTCATAAAAATTGATAGACGATTTGTTGTTTCATTTTCTGTTAGAATTTGTAACGTTTTTATGAATCTGTATTTTTGAGTGATTGAGTTTCGGGCTTCTTTAGTTGAAGTGGATTTTGTGGATCGGTGTCTTGGTTTGTAAAAAAAAAAAGAAGACGAATTTAAATACATCAATTGAAATACACTTCTTTTTTTTTTTTTTTGTTTATCATAAAAACCGGAATAAAACTTTCTGCTATTAGAAGCTATATTTCCATGAATCTTTTAAAAAATCTTTTAAAAATACAACAGCGATGGTTCATCTTAAAATATATCATTAAAATCATAATCCATTTACAAAGGCGTGAACTAATATATATCTATTGTCATGCATGTACGACTGTACATATACGTCGCTGTCAGCAACATTCTGATCAATAAGTGAGAATGAAAATTCGAAAGTTTTATTTGTGATAGAAATTGGAAAAAAAAATCAATCCCAATTTGATTATATCTGCAAAAAACTTTATTTATCTTTAATAATTAGAAGTCATAATATAGTCATAATATAGAATCATAAGTCATAATATAGAATCAGCTTGACGATTCTAAAAGCTGACAGTGGTTTGATTTTTAAGATCTCTTTGATTTCTTCGAAATCATATTATACACTTTGACATTAATTTCCGACAGAAAAATAACTCAA
>CAHIKZ030000823.1:835000-867500 GCA_903632075.3 Acanthosepion pharaonis | reverse complement strand
TTAATATTAAAAATTTTATTTCAACTTGGGAAGGAGAAACTTAAAAAATGCTGCCTTTAATTTCGAAGTTCATCAGTATACATACAAAATCTGATAGTTAAAAACACACAGGCTTATATATGTATATATGTGTGTATCCGTACATATATGTATAATATATATATAAAGATACAGAGAAATTGATATATATATATATATATATATGCCGCTAACAGAAGACAAAATTTAATATATATGCCGCTATATATATATATATATATATATATATATATATATATATATATTAGCAAAAGTTTCAATTAATTTGCACAAGGATATATATATATATATATATATATATATATATATATATCCTTTTGCAAATTAATTGAAATTTGTCTCAGATTAGGTCATTTGCAGTGGTGTGCAGGAATATGAATCTATTTCCGGGGTGTGCAATAAAATTTTTAGGCCTTGAAAAATATTGCGTCATTCGTGATTGCATCAGAATTTTATCACATCCAGACACTATTGTCTCGACTGTTGATTAGTTATCCTACGGCTATTGTCTGCGATGGATGTTACTCCAAGGAAGCGCACAAAAGTTGTAACGCCGCACGAACGCACTGGCAAGCCTTATCAGTGAGCAAATGAAAGTATTAGCTTGGTGCAAAAATAATGACGTAATAATGTCGTTTTTTGACGTATTTTTTAACGTCAAAAAACGACATTCTTACGTCATTATTTTTGCACCAACCTAATACTATAGGTTGGTCCGCAAACTGTCCTGATTTAAATCCAATCGAGAATCTGTGGTCAATCGGCAAGGAACGACTTCGGGGAATGGACATACGAAGTACTAACATGTGCACTGGGTCATGTTTCATTTGAAAAAAATTTGAAATGATGTAAATAATAACGGATTTATTCGTTTTGTTTCAATTAATTTGCACAGGGGTATATATGGAGGAAGGGTTCTCCATCTCTGTTCGCCATCTCTGTTTTTCGTCATCTTTTCCATTTTACTGATTATTGCATTCCATTATTACAACCAAAGTATCTTATGTAAAGCATCGTTCTACCGGCAAGCTATTTAATATACGCCTCTTTGCAGCTAAAACGGAAGTTCTGATGACGGAAGTTATGCTGTTGGCTGCGACCTGGTCTAGCAATACCGCTACTGATTTTATGGACAGGTTGTTAAAGCTTTTGGTCTCGCAATCAGCCCATGACAAAACAGTCGTAATGTTCTAACCAGCATCATGAATGTCTTGCTCTGAAGCTTCCATCTATGTTGATGGGAAAAGCTTTAAAGTTATTGAGAATTTTTACATACCTGAGTAGTACAATGAACCGTCACTGCACACTTTATAATTATCATGGGTCCTTACCTATAACTACAGAATGAACTCTTCCTAACACTATGTATACAACGCCTCTCAAGAGAGAGGGTCGAATCAAGCCGATCTTTTCGACTTGATGGTCGAACTCTCTGCTTTTCAGCAGAAAGGAACCCGGACGAGGTTCCGCCGAAGGGCAGAATCTCGTTCGGGGTGAATGACCTACCCTGATCTCGTTTTTACGAGTCATACGGGCATATTTTTGGCTGAGCCTACGGGCTCAGGAAACCCACGATAAAAATGACCTTGTGTCGCATGCAACCCTCGTGGGGGGGTGGCTAGATACTGAATCAAGCCGATCTTTTCGACTTGACGGTCGAACTCTCTGCTTTTCAGCAGAAAGGAACCTGGACGAGGTTCCGCCGAAGGGCAGAATCTCGTTCGGGGTGAATGACCTACCCTATCTCGTTTTACGAGTCATACGGGCATATTTTTGGCTGAGCCTACGGGCTCAGGAAACCCACGATAAAAATGACCTTGTGTCGCATGCAACCCTCGTGGGGTGGCTAGATACTGAATCAAGCCGATCTTTTCGACTTGACGGTCGAACTCTCTGCTTTTCAGCAGAAAGGAACCCGACGAGGTTCCGCCGAAGGGCAGAATCTCGTTCGGGGTGAATGACCTACCCTATCTCGTTTTTACGAGTCATACGGGCATATTTTTGGCTGAGCCTACGGGCTCAGGAAACCCACGATAAAAATGACCTTGTGTCGCATGCAACCCTCGTGGGGGGTGGCTAGATACTGAATCAAGCCGATCTTTTCGACTTGACGGTCGAACTCTCTGCTTTTCAGCAGAAAGGAACCCGGACGAGGTTCCGCCGAAGGGCAGAATCTCGTTCGGGGTGAATGACCTACCCTGATCTCGTTTTTACGAGTCATACGGGCATATTTTTTGGCTGAGCCTACGGGCTCAGGAAACCCACGATAAAATGACCTTGTGTCGCATGCAACCCTCGTGGGGGGTGGCTAGATACTGAATCAAGCCGATCTTTTCGACTTGACGGTCGAACTCTCTGCTTTTCAGCAGAAAGGAACCCGGACGAGGTTCCGCCGAAGGGCAGAATCTCGTTCGGGGTGAATGACCTACCCTGATCTCGTTTTTACGAGTCATACGGGCATATTTTTTGGCTGAGCCTACGGGCTCAGGAAACCCACGATAAAAAAATGACCTTGTGTCGCATGCAACCCTCGTGGGGGGGTGGCTAGATACTGAATCAAGCCGATCTTTTCGACTTGACGGTCGAACTCTCTGCTTTTCAGCAGAAAGGAACCCGGACGAGGTTCCGCCGAAGGGCAGAATCTCGTTCGGGGTGAATGACCTACCCTGATCTCGTTTTTACGAGTTATACGGGCATATTTTTTGGCTGAGCCTACGGGCTCAGGAAACCCACGATAAAAATGACCTTGTGTCGCATGCAACCCTCGTGGGGGGTGGCTAGATACTGAATCAAGCCGATCTTTCGACTTGACGGTCGAACTCTCTGCTTTTCAGCAGAAAGGAACCCGGACGAGGTTCCGCCGAAGGGCAGAATCTCGTTCGGGGTGAATGACCCACCCTGATCTCGTTTTTACGAGTCATACGGGCATATTTTTTGGCTGAGCCTACGGGCTCGGGAAACCCACGATAAAAATGACCTTGTGTCGCATGCAACCCTCGTGGGGGTGGCTAGATACTGAATCAAGCCGATCTTTCGACTTGACGGTCGAACTCTGCTTTTCAGCAGAAAGGAACCCGGACGAGGTTCCGCCGAAGGGCAGAATCTCGTTCGGGGTGAATGACCTACCCCATCTCGTTTTTTACGAGTTATACGGGCATATTTTTGGCTGAGCCTACGGGCTCAGGAAACCCACGATAAAAAAATGACCTTGTGTCGCATGCAACCCTCGGGGGGTGGCTAGATACTGAATCAAGCCGATCTTTTCGACTTGACGGTCGAACTCTCTGCTTTTGAGCAGAAAAGGAACCCGGACGAGGTTCCGCCGAAGGCAGAATCTCGTTCGGGGTGAATGACCCACCCTGATCTCGTTTTTACGAGTCATACGGGCATATTTTTGGCTGAGCCTGCGGGCTCAGGAAAACCCACGATAAAAATGACCTTGTGTCGCATGCAACCCTCGTGGGGGGTGGCTAGATACCGAATCAAGCCGATCTTTTCGACTTGACGGTCTAACTCTCTGCTCTTGAGCAGAAAGGAACCCGGACGAGGTTCCGCCGAAGGGCAGAATCTCGTTCGGGGTGAATGACCTACCCTGATCTCGTTTTTTACGAGTCATACGGGCATATTTTTGGCTGAGAGCCTACGGGCTCAGGAAACCCACGATAAAATGACCTTGTGTCGCATGCAACCCTCGTGGGGGGTGGCTAGATACTGAATCAAGCCGATCTTTTCGACTTGACGGTCTAACTCTCTGCTTGAAAGCAGAAAGAACCTGACGAGGTTCCGCCGAAGGGCAGAATCTCGTTCGGGGTGAATGACCTACCCTGATCTCGTTTTTACGAGTCATACGGGCATATTTTTTTGGCTGAGCCTACGGGCTCAGGAAACCCACGATAAAAATGACCTTGTGTCGCATGCAACCCCTCGTGGGGGTGGCTAGATACTGAATCAAGCCGATCTTTTCGACTTGACGGTCGAACTCTCTGCTTTTGAGCAGAAAGGAACCCGGACGAGGTTCCGCCGAAGGGCAGAATCTCGTTCGGGGTGAATGACCTACCCGATCTCGTTTTTACGAGTTATACGGGCATATTTTGGCTGAGCCTACGGGCTCAGGAAACCCACGATAAAAACGACCTTGTGTCACATGCAACCCTCGTGGGGGTGGCTAGATACTGAATCAAGCCGATCTTTTCGACTTGACGGTCGAACTCTCTGCTTTTGAGCGAAAGGAACCCGGACGAGGTTCCGCCGAAGGGCAGAATCTCGTTCGGGGTGAATGACCCACCCTGATCTCGTTTTTACGAGTCATACGGGCATATTTTTGGCTGAGCCTACGGGCTCCAGGAAACCCACGATAAAAATGACCTTGTGTCGCATGCAACCCTCGTGGGGGTGGCTAGATACTGAATCAAGCCGAGCTTTCGACTTGACGGTCGAACTCTCTGCTTTTGAGCAGAAAGGAACCCGGACGAGGTTCCGCCGAAGGGCAGAATCTCGTTCGGGGGTGAATGACCTACCCTGATCTCGTTTTTACGAGTTATACGGGCATATTTTTGGCTGAGCCTACGGGCTCAGGAAACCCACGATAAAAATGACCTTGTGTCGCATGCAGCCCTCGTGGGGGGTGGCTAGATACTGAATCAAGCCGAGCTTCTCGACTTGACGGTCGAACTCTCTGCTTTTGAGCAGAAAGGAACCCGGACGAGGTTCCGCCGAAGGGCAGAATCTCGTTCGGGGTGAATGACCTACCCTGATCTCGTTTTTACGAGTTATACGGGCATATTTTTGGCTGAGCCTACGGGCTCAGGAAACCCACGATAAAAATGACCTTGTGTCGCATGCAACCCTCGTGGGGGGGCTAGATACTGAATCAAGCCGATCTTTTCGACTTGACGGTCGAACTCTCTGCTTTTGAGCAGAAAGGAACCCGGACGAGGTTCCGCCGAAGGGCAGAATCTCGTTCGGGGTGAATGACCTACCCTGATCTCGTTTTTACGAGTCATACGGGCATATTTTTGGCTGAGCCTACGGGCTCAGGAAAACCCCACGATAAAACGACCTTGTGTCGGCGCAACCCTCGTGGGGGGTGGCTAGATACTGAATCAAGCCGAGCTTCGACTTGATTTGTCGAACTCTGCTCTTGAGCAGAAAGGAACCCGGACGAGGTTCCGCCGAAGGGCAGAATCTCGTTCGGGGTGAATGACCTACCCTATCTCGTTTTTACGAGTTCTACGGGCATTTTTGGCTGAGCCTACGGGCCCAGGAAACCCACGATAAAAAAATGACCTTGTGTCGCATGCAACCCTCGTGGAGGGGTGGCTAGATACCGAATCCGTGACGAGCTTCTCGACTTGACGGTCGAACTCTCTGCCTCTGAGCAGAAAGGAACCCGACGAGGTTCCGCCGAAGGGCAGAGTCTCATTCGGGGTGAATGACCAACCCGATCCCGTTTATACGGGTTATACGGGCATTTTTTTGGCCGAGCCTACGGGCTCGGGAAACCCACGATAAAAAATCGGCCTTGTGTCGCATGCAACCCTCGTGGGGGTGGCTAGATACCGAATCAAGCCACAGCTTCTCGACTTGACGGTCGAACTCTCTGCTTTTCAGCAGAAAGGAACCCGGACGAGGTTCCGCCGAAGGGCAGAATCTCGTTCGGGGTGAATGACCTACCCTGATCCTCGTTTTTACGAGTTATACGGGCATTTTTTTTGGCTGAGCCTACGGGCCCAGGAAACCCACGATAAAATGACCTTGTGTCGCATGCAACCCTCGTGGGGGTGGCTAGATACCTATCAAGTCGATCTTTTTTTGGCTTGACGGTCGAACTCTCTGCTTTTGAGCAGAAAGGGAACCTGGACGAGGTTCCGCCGAAGGGCAGAATCTCGTTCATCTTTGAATGACCTACCCGGATCTCGTTATTACGAGTCATACGGGCATATTTTTTAACTGAGCCTACGGGCTCAGGAAACCCACGATAAAAACCACCTTGTGTCTACATGCAACCCTCGTTTGGCTAGATACTGAATCAAGCCGAGCTTCGACTTGACGGTCGAACTCTTTTTTTTGAGCAAAAAGGAACCCGGACGAGGTTCCGCCGAAGGGCAGAATCTCGTTCGGGGTGAATGACCTACCCGATCTCGTTTTTACGAGTTCTACGGGCATTTTTTGGCTGGAGCCTACGGGCCTCAGGAAACCCACGCTAAACCTCGACCTTGTGCCACATGCAACCCTCGTGGGGGGGGTTGATACCGAATCGCTGAGCTTCTCGACTTGACGGTCGAACCTCTGCCTTGAGCAGAAAATCAACCCGGACGAGGTTCCGCCGAAGGGCGGAATCTCGTTCGGGGTGAAAGACTTACCCTATCCCGTTTTTACGAGTCATAATATGCATATTTTTGGCTGAGCCTTACGGGCCCAGGAAACCCACGATAAAAACGACCTTTGTGTCACATGCAACCCTCGTGGGGGGTGGCTAGATACTGAATCAAACCGAGCTTCGGCTTGACGGTCGAACTCTCTGCTTTTGAGCAGAGAGGAACCCGGACGAGGCTCAGCCGAAGGGCAGAGTCTCGTTCGGGAGGTTGACAACCCGATCCCGTTTATACGGGTTATACGGGCATTTTTTTAAATGAGCCTAACCCCGGGGGGTCTATACACCCACGGCTAAACTCGGCCTTAAGCCACGATTTTGGGCCTCGTTCGGTAGTGGGATGGTGGTGGGGTTGGCTAGATACCGAATCGTGTCGAGCCGATAGTAGTTCAATCTCCAAACCAGACTGACAGTCATTTTAACACCTTCCACATCTTGTATTATTATTTCGAGTAATATATTCCGTTATTTCTATAACTTGTAAACCCGCGTTGTTCTTCCTAGATCCTAACCTGATCATAACAATCAGCAGAAATTTCTCGTCGTCTTAAAAAAGGCAGAATTATGCTGTCTCGTTTTTACGATCATAAGTTGCGTCCTCGGTAAAACGATAAACTACATTCAGCAGCAAGAATAAAAGCTTCGGCAGCGAGGTTTTGAGGAACGTGGAACCACGAGGCTCAGCTAAATTACAAGTGTTCCCAGGTTCACCTGACCCGGGACTAGCACCTGTTATAAAGGTCCCAGCTAAATGGGCAAATAGTTAACTGTTGCATTCTGCAATACATTTTTGAAGAAAAATATTACCAGCAATAATTTTTGAAATAATTATTACCAGCATATATCTCCGTTATTTTTTGAAGGAAAATATTACTAGAAAAGATTTTTGAAAAAACAAAATAAATACCAGCTTAAAAAAATCTTGTCGACATTAAATAATTCATTGAAATTGATATGCTGTAAAATCAAAATAAACCAAAATTACTGGTGTAAACCAAAGTTCAACATATTCTATTCACATACGAATATATCCTGAAAATCTTGTCGGCATTAAATAATTTTTTGAGGTTGATATGCCGCAAAAAAATAAACCAAACCAAAATAAACCAAAAAACATATTCTATTCATAAAATCTATCCTGAAAAATCTTGTCGGCATTAAATAACCCATTGAGGTTGATATGCTGTAAAACAAAATAAACCAAACCAAACTAAACCAAAGAATACATATTCTATTCATACGAATATATCCTGAAAATCTTGTCGGCATTAAATAATTCATTGAGGTTGATATGCCGTAAAAAAAAATAAACCAAACCAAAGTAAACCAAAAATACATATTCTATTCATACGAATCTATCCTGAAAATCTTGTCGGCATTAAATAACCCATTGAGGTTGATATGCTGTAAAACAAAATAAACCAAACCAAACTAAACCAAAGAATACATATTCTATTCATACGAATATATCCTGAAAATCTTGTCGACATTAAATAATTCATTGAGGTTGATATTCTGTAAAACAATACAAACCAAACCAAACTAAACCAAAGAATACATAGATTATTCATACGAATCTATCCTATAAATCTTGTCGACATTAAATAATTCATTGCGGTTGATATGCCGTAAAAGAAAATAAACCAAACCTAACTGATCTAAAGGGCTATTTTTGGTCTCAAAAGAGGCTTGAAGATGAAAACGAAGATAGATGCATTGCGTTCTACTCATATGAAACACATGGTTTATCTACGTGAAACATCTGGTGCAGTTGGAACGTTTTAATCAGCGCTACCTTATGTCGACCATAGGCTTTTGGAAAAGAATAAATACAGTCAGCATCGAGACAAAAATACACAAGCACAAACATCATCCATGGGTAGGACATGTGATGCGACTTGATGACACCCGTATTTGAAAGCAGATGCTGCATAGAGAGCTGTTTGAAGGTAAGTGGCCTCCACAAAAACCTAAGAAATGATTCAGAGACTGCGTTAAAGAGTCACTGGCACGATTCCAAATCGATAACCCTCACTGGGAAGTGGCGAGACGTGATAGAAACAATCATATCAAAATACACGAAGGCTAACGATCATTCTGCACACACTCGATAACGTGGGTAAAAACCAAACGAGTAGCCCTAACTTTTCCACAATTCGTACCAGGCGTGTGGCAGAGTATATCTATCTAATACAAGGATTTCTAGCCATTTGCAAAGCGATGTTGATGCCCCACCAACAGAATACAACGATTGCATGAATACAGAACCCGGATCTTACAAAACATGTGTGGGCACATAAAAACCTTCCATTTATACAGCCGGGACGACAAAGAAATCAGTCAGGACTAGTAAAAGTCGCTGTCGATCCTATAGTCGATACCATATTAAGGATTGAGTAAAATATATTGAAAAAGCAAATCTTGATGAAATCGACTTAATTCAATCAAATCAAATCAAATCTAATATAGCCGAATAGGGAATATGTGAATAATTAATGTCTTTCTGAGAAACTCTGCAAAAAAGAACAATTGAAAATATTTATTCCGTAAATCCAGAAAGATCTGCGGAAACTGAATCCGGATAGCTCCATTGGTCAACATGTACAATGACAAAATCCCAAAGAATTGGAAACAAGCCGAGAGAATTTCTAAAGACGCCAGTTCTACAATGAAGCCGGTTCTTTAAAAGACCACTTCATATTGTCTTTTCAGTTAATTCTTGTCTATCCACAGTCATTTCATTTCTATTCGAGATGTTATTTTTTGTCAAGGATGGTCATGCTCGTCAGCCATCATATATATATAGTAATATCATTTGATGATTAGTAGGGATAATTCCAAGGAGGATATAAATCCAAAGAAAGCTCAATATAAGGAAAGAGCAAATACAATAATGAAAACGGAATCCTCAGAAATCTATTTAGGTGATAATTTATTTCGTGGGATAAGGCGCCCATCTCTTCAGACCAAAATTTTACAAAAATAAATGTTCAATTTATCCAGACACAAGGAAAAGAAAAAAGAAAAAGAAAAAAATAACGGAAAAAGGTCTAGAGGAAAAGGAGAAAGTTTTAATATTAAGAAGGGAAAGACAGAAATTTCAAGTTTTTTTTTTTTATCGGGAAGATATATATATATATATATATATATATATATATATATATATGTGTGTGTGTGTGTGTGTGTGTGTGTGTGTGTGTGTAAAAATATATAGAAAATAGGAAAGAACTCGTTAGGTAAATAATCCAAAGTTCTTTAGTATTTTTGTTATTATTTTTAAAAAATAGTGCTCGATACAAAAGTAGAGCATAAATATAATTATTTATTTAGAAATATGATTCCATCGCTACATAAGAGTTCTCATGTTTCAAAACCAGAGCCGAAAACTTCAATATAATTATTTGAATTAAATTGAATTAAAAATTTCGCTTGAAGATGGAACAGAGCTTGGTACTTTAATTCAACTTCAACCCGACTTGACACTGTTGACTCCCGGCTCTTCCCCAATCTAAAAACCACGAATTTCGCCGACACTCTCCGCATGCACAAATACTCCGTTAAAATGAAATACACTAAACCTCTGCATATTCCCACTTCGTGAGCACTTTCTTGGATTGTTACACGATGGTCTTTTATGGCTCTTCGCCAAACCTTCTCAATCGACTCCTCATTTTGGCTCGTGAATGACCTGCCTGAGCGTGCCACGCTCGCCATTTAGATTCGGCTATGTTTGAAGCGGTTGTACCGCTCATTGATCTAAGTTTTATCCATGGCATCATCGCCAAAGTCCTACTGAATCTTCTAGATGATTTGAGTTTGAGTATTTCGGTCATTTTGCTCAAAAACGAAAATTCGACGTGCGTGCACTACATGTCTGTACTCTAGGTGTAACAGCCGGAAACTGAAGCGGCCCGCCGGCAAGAAAGTTTTCAAGCATGCGCAGGAACAATGACGCCACCTGCTACCCAAAGGATTTTGACCATGCGACATAAGTTTGGACGTGAAAAAATAAAGTTGGATACGTCTTGAAAGAGCATCGTATACATACATATATACACACACACACACACACACACACACACACACACACATATATATATATATATATATATATATATATATATATATATATATATGAAGAAATATAGTTTTAAGGTGGAACATTGAGTTAACACTCAGAGGCGATAGGTTTTTCATGCTAGACGCAATCAAGGCGGCCTGACGATTGCGTCTAGCATGAAACAGCCTGTCGCCTCTGAGTGTTGAATCCAATGTTCACTTTCATATATATATATATACAGAGAGAGAGAGAGAGAGAGAGAGAGAGAGAGAGAGAGAGAGAGAGAGAAAGAGAAAGAGATATAGATAGATGAACAGGCAAACGAACACAAATATGTGCCCATATATTCCTATTTCCACATATGACATATTGCTCGTATTACGTACAAGTCATTGTATGGAACGTATTTTGTATAAGATACTGTGCAGTGGCCATTAGCTGGTTAGATTTCTTAAAATGTTTTCTCAGCATTTTCCCACCAGATCTTATCCAATTCGGTAACTGATTCTGGAAATCAATTTATAATAATGTAATTATAGATAAATAAGCTATAATGGGCGCGTACATTTCTATAACAAATCATTTACAAGTCTACAACTTTCGACTATAAATAAAGGATTTCTGTAATCTGTATAAATTAATGTGCTATTCGGGACAATTTGTAAAAACATTTCAGTATTATATGAAAATTGGAAGTCATGATTTGAAATAATAGTACCTGAGATAAATTGTCAACAAAACAAAGTTTTTATTTAATTTCTGTTTTCTAAATATTTTCGAGAATTTGCTGTCCAGTGTTTATTCAATTAGGATGTTTATAAAATTTGTTTTACTAAAGTGAAAACTATTTCAAAATTGCTTTCCATCTGAAAAAAAATTTAACTATCACTTTGAAATACATAAATAAAAACTTTACCTCTTGGATCAAAGCTGAATGTAATTTATACCCTAGTTATTTGAAAATTAAAAAATGTTCTCCGTATCACAAGATTTTGTATTAAATAGTCTTAATAAATAAGCTTCACTTTCCTGACTAAAGTTGATCGTTCGAATCACTGAGATTAATCGGCAAATACGTCTTGTTGCATAAACGTAGCTTATGAAATGAGTTAGAGCCGTGACTGAAATATGAACACTTTCAAGTTTAGCTATTTATCACTAATTCCTTTCATTCAACAATGTTTGGCCTTCATAATTCAGGATTATGTTGCTTGACCTTTGTCGAAAAGAAAAAAAACGTGTTGATAACTAAACCAATTCTCTCCTCTTCAAAAGTAGAATAAAAAGAAGTCCTAAAAGAAGAGGAAATGGAGGGGAAATACCTCGTTGGAATAAGATATAAAGTTGTATAGTTTGATTGTTTCACACTGAAGTCAAACAGATGGTTTCAAATAGCAAAGTAACATAGAGAAAGAGTCGAAAAAGGAGACAAACTTTTTTCTTATCTCAAGTGAAAAAAAGAAATGAAAAATGACATTTAATGTTTTTAATACAGTGTAACCCGGATATAAGAGAGTTGTCGGCACCGGAGAAGTCTCTTATATCCGGGTTTCTCTTATATCCGGGTTTGGTCTATTTTATATACATTAACACAGGCTCTAATTTGAGACCAGGGAAAATCTCTCTTATATCCGGGTTTCTTTTATATCCGGGTTTGGTCTCTTTTATATACATTAACACAGGCTCTAATTTGGGACCAGAGAAAATCTCTCTTATATCCGGGTTTCTCTTGTATCCGGGTTTGGTCTATTTCATATACATTAACACAGGCTCTAATTTGGGACCAGAGAAAATCTCTCTTATATCCGGGTTTCTTTTATATCCGGGTTTGGTCTCTTTTATATACATTAACACAGGCTCTAATTTGGGACCAGAGAAAATCTCTCTTATATCCGGGTTTCTCTTATATCTGGGTTTCTCTTATATCCGGGTTTGGTCTATTTTATATATATTAACACAGGCTCTAATTTGAGACCGAGAAAATCTCTTATATCCGGGTTTCTCTTATATCCGGGTTTGGTCTATTTTATATACATTAACACAGGCTCTAATTTGGGACCGGAGAAAATCTCTCTTATATCCGGGTTTCTCTTATATCCGGGTTTCTCTTATATCCGGGTTTCTCTTATATCCGGGTTTGGTCTATTTTATATATATTAACACAGGCTCTAATTTGGGACCGGAGAAAATCTCTCTTATATCCGGGTTTCTCTTATATCCGGGTTTGGTCTATTTTATATACATTAACACAGGCTCTAATTTGGGACCGGAGAAAATCTCTCTTATATCCGGGTCTCTTATATCCGGGTTACTCTGTACTTCACGAAAGAGAAAAAAAGAAAAGAAAAAGTAATGCCCCGACAACAACAAAAAAAAATTGTAATAAAAACGTTATCCATAAACACAGAGAAGATAAGAATGAAAATTGCAATATTGCAAAGAGAAAAAGAAGCTCAATGAGAATCGTTAGAAGAAGAAGAAGAAGAAGAAGAAGAAGAAGAAGAAGAAGAAGAAGAAGAAGAGTTAAATGACGATGCAAGAATACCAGATAAAAGTAGAACAGATAAAAGTAGATGAAGATGATGATGATGATGAAGATGATGATGATGATGATGATGGAAAGTGGAGATTGTGTGTTGTATTCAGACACTGTTGCTGGCTGGTGGTCTGAATGAAGATAAACCTGTCAGTTCCATCACTTTTTATGTGACTTTCAAGCAGCATACTCAGAGTGGAAGGTTAGGGTTAGCGGAAAGGTCCTATCAAAAGGGCGGCCGACGACTTGCTTGCCATAAGAAGAAGGAGGAGCTTATCATGCTATATAATGTTGCTACGTTGCTTCTTTTTCTTCTCTACACCCCGCCTTTACTATCAAGTAATTTCTTTTATTCTTTGCTACCACTGAAACTGTTTTTTTTTCCGCTGTATTCTTTGTATATTTTTATAACCGCAACCAAAGAATAAAATTGACAGTTTATATTCTGTCTAACCATAAATAAGATCTGCACGTGTTTACCAACAAAACAATAAGCAAAGTTTCATTTTACGCCTACTTCTAACTCTCTCAAAAATATATGATTGATGATCATTTTGTTTGATAGGATGTCTGCACTTTGGAGCTGGCATATGAAGACATCTTTCTGTATTTTCAAATGCTTTGGTTGATCAAACAATCAGCTCATACATCACTCAGTATCTATGATTGCACTCGATTTATATAGAAATAGCAAATTATTTTCAGTTGCCTTAACGAAAACATTCAAATAGTGCAAAATGATTATTTTTGTTCTAATGCAAGGAATTAGTGTCCAATAGAAAGATAATTATCTGCATTTCGACTGATGGAATATTTATTATTGTAACTTAGGGAAGGTTACTGAATAGAATAATCACACGAAGGTTGGTAATGAACGATAATACTTAGGACAAGAACAACACATATAAGATTCGCCAGCGGCGGGTAGAAGAAGTAGTCAACAGCTAGAAGTGAGTCAAGTGAATTTCCCAATAAATCTCCAACTGCAGGATATCTACCAACCGCCCCAAGCGGTCAGATGTGGCACAAAGCCGAATTTAATGTGGGGTAGCCTAGCCCGTAGGCACGGGCAAAAATTCGCCGTAGACCCCGTATAAAACGGGGTCGGGTAGCTGTTTCCCTTCGACATAGCCTTGTCTGGGGAGCCGGAGGCAGAGAGTTTGACCAGCACAGCTGGAGACGAATCTCCAACTGCAGACCAACATACAGTATTTACTACTATATTTATGTGAATGAGGACATATTTATATTCTGAAAAAGAAAAGAAGTGTGAATGCTTAAAACGTGATCAGATGTATTTAAGATATAATATGAGGACGTTATCCTCATCTTCATTGCCATATTCACAACATTTCGGCTGTTGTACGCTCCTGACTTCTTCAGGTGATTGAAATTTTGAACTGATATGTCCCGGAATGGGATATATTTGAACGAAGTAGCTAAGTGCTTTTGGCTACTATAACCAAGTAGAATACGGTAGCAGTAATCGACTGGTACGCGTCGTAGTCGCAGGTAAGAAGTGTAGATCAATGGCGTAGTCCAATGGACGTCGTTATAGACTTAGCTCTCAGAGTAAGGCTCTTTGACTCTGTCGTACATACACGTCCGTCGGTATTTATGACGGACACCAGCCAATCATATTCCAGTGAGGGGCAACATAGGTGTACGCATATTCCATTATATCATGAACCGAGCCCTTTATTTCGTCCAAGGGGTTAGGTTGTTCTAGTTCCACGTGCCATGACTCTTTCGAATGTCTCAGTTATTTTCCTTTAACTCAATTCGCCAAGTTTACTGTGGCCTAGTATTGAAGGATCAACTCTTTGCGTCTAGTCACTGGATCTAACCAACGTCTTTATACACTAGGCCATGTGTCCTTGAGGAAATATGTGTATGAATTTCTGGAACTTATAAACCTAATGACCCAGCAATGTTTGTTACCAGTGCTCATATTGCAATTTTTTTTATTACTATTGCATTTCAGTCACCTGAACAAGGCCGAAGCGACAACGGTCGAATCGTTGTGAATATGGCAATGAAGATCAGGATAACAGTCCGAATAAGTAATCATAATACATCATCTCAGAGATATAGACACATATGAGGACGGTATGAAAATATAACTCTACCTGTGAGAAAAGCTTGTTTTTAAACTGTTCACCTTGTAATTAAAACATATATCAAAGTAGTTGATAAACAATAAACATTTCTAAAGATAATATTTATTGGACTTTTTACTAAGTTTGACTACGAACAGTAATGGGAGCTTTCTTGGTATTATTTTGCTTGAGATAAAATACAGGATGCCCATAAAGTTCGTGTGCACTTTAAAAAATTTATAACTTTATTTGTCTTTGCGATAGAAATAATTTGTAAAAAGGATTAGAAAGAAGTAAATGTATATTCTTTAAGGTTTTATTGAAATTTTATTTAAGTTTCCACATGTCCTCCATCATTAGCAATACAAAGGGTAATACGATTTTGCAGTTCACGGAAAACATTTGCCAACTGATTTACAGTAAATGCCTGAAATCACATTAGTTATTTTAGCTATACTTAAAACTAGGTACATTAAACTTTATAACATTTTTTAGATTATTTCTATCGCTAATACAAATAATGTTATAAAATTTTTAAAGTGCACACGAACTTTATGGACATTCTGTATAAAATAGAAGTCGTCACCTCAAATTAGAAAAAAAACAAAACAAGTTCTCTTCAACAGTTGCAAATTCAATTTTAATGCAAGGTGGTATCAGAAAGTTTTGATTGAGAAATATGAGAAATAATTTATTGCAAGCATTCGAGACAGTTGATGGATTATTCGACGGCAGTCCTCACGGTTGAGTTCAAGATTTCTTTTACATTTTCCGATAAATCGACCTAATTTTAATAACCGTGAACCGATAAGCGAACGACCTTACAACGCTTTGACCTCTCAAAATTTTGTTTTTTAATTCAAGGAATGTTTGCCAAAACCTTTAATTACATAAACATTCACAAATCTCTCCACAGGCAAATAGTCGCACTCACACGGATTCATAAAAGAGTTTTTAAGTTCTTTTAACTGAGAAGTTGACCAGAAGATAAAAGCAAACTATATCTATTCAAGCATAAATATTAGATTCAGGCAGATAGTGATTTTCCAAGCGTAGCTTAGATGTGGCACAAGGCCGAATGTATGGGGCACCCAATGAGGATCGAACTCGCTTTTCAGTCGTAATTATTCTAGCTAGACAAGCTTGTTTAACCATTACACCGACTCGAGGTGCTCTTTATGATATTTTAAGCGTAGCTTAGATGTAGCACAAGGCTGAAAGTGTTCGGACACCTAGTGAGGATCGTACTCGCTTTCCAGTCGTAACTGATCTAGCAAGACAAGCTTGTTTAATCATTACACCGCCTTGAGGTGTCCTTTATGATATTCTAAGTGTAGCTAAGATGTGGCACAAGGCTGAAAGTATGGGTCACCTAGTGAGGATAGAACTCGCTTTTCAGCCGTAACGCATCTACTTAGACAAGCTTGCTGACCAACACATCACGCTGGGGTGCCCTTAAGTTCAGACAGATAACATGAATATTAAATTTCTCGGATCATTTTCTCTACAGCCAATTTCCGCAAAATTTAATACAAGCACGTTGTTCGAATCTATCCACCATTGTAAAGATCGCTGAGCCCTTCCAAATCAACAAAAACTGAGATGCCGACCTAGTGACATAAAAGTGTAGAAAAGACAGAGGGAGGCGGATCTCACAGACGTGCCGTCGCCTCCCTCTGTCTTTTCTACAAATTCTTTCACGGTAACTGCTCCGACGAGCTATTTTCGCTAGTTCCCAAACTGCATGAATTTAAACGTGCCACTATGTCGGCATCTCAGTCCCACCTTTTCGCTGTCGAAACGATTAAATGTAGCCGTCTCTTCTGCTTCAATAGCTTCATGTCTCGCACTTCCCGTCTGTGGAACTCCTTTCCTCTTACTTGCTTCCCTGATAGCTATAATCCCCAACTATTCAAATGCAATGTCAATCGACATCTCCAGATGCCTTGATCTATTCCCTGTCCTTCTCTTCATCCTTTCCTCTTTTACGACTCTTTACTCTTGCTCCCACTCTTCTGTAACCCCTTACGTGCTAGTGTCACCCCCGCCTTGCTTGGTGTGAAAATCTTTAAGAAAATGTATAAATAGCACTATTTGGAAGACTGATTCAATAGGCCTAGGTACCAATGTTTTATAAGTACGCCTGTATTTCCGTATTTTCAAGACGTAGGCGATCATGGCTCACCACCTGCCTCTATCTACTGCAGCTCTTAACAAGTTCCTTTCCTCTGCTATCTCCATCAGATCATGGTCTGTCATCCACTTGCTCAAGCCCGCTAGGTATGTCATGTGTTGTTTTCTTTTGTACTTCTTTCCCTCTATTCGACCCGTGAGTATCAGATTCTCCAGGCCTGCCTTTCTCATTATGTGTCCCAGAAACTTCAGCTGCCTCTCCTTGTTTGCATCCTCTCTAAGACCTCATCGTTGCTCGCACGCTTGGTCTATATTCTATCGAACTGCTAAGGGGATGTTTGCAGAAGAGGATAAAGAATGAACGAATTATCAGAAAGAATGATTCCACGCTCTCTCATCCACTTGCTTAAGGTCGCTAGATATCTCATGGAGTTGTTTTCCCTTGTCTCTTTTTCCCTCAATTCGACCCGTGAGTATCAGATTCTCCAGGCCCTCTTTTCTCATTATGTGTCCCAGAAACTTCAGCTGCCTCTTCCTGGTGTTAAGTATAGGCCTTGTTTGCATCCTCTCTAAGACCTCATCGTTGCTCACACGCTCGGTCCATGATATACTTAGAACAACATCTCGGTCGCTTCGAGTCTGTACTTCATCTTTGAGTAAATCGTCCGATATTGGCTGCCGTAAAGTAGGACAGATGTCACGTAACAGCTCAGTATTCTTTTCTTTGTTACCAAAGAAATCCTCCTGTCTCGCAATACTCTGCCCAGCTTTTCAAATCCTTCCTTGGCCATCCCAATACGTCTACGGATCTCAGTGTCGCACTTACCGTCCTTCGTCGCCTCGAGTTCCTTTTTCATCTTTGAGGAAATCGTCCAACATTCGCTGCCGTATAGAAGACAGATCTTACGTAACAGCTCAGTATTTTTTTTTTTTTTTTTTGTTATCAAAGAAATTCTCCTATCTCTGTCCAGCTTTTGGAATGCGTCCTTGGCCATCCCAATACGTCTACGGATCTTCTGTCAAAATTCTTCCAGGATATTTATACTTCCGCACCTGCTTGATTTTAGGGTCCTCGAACAGTAAATCACATTTCGGGCTCATCCTTTTACTGATGACCATTCATTCTGTCTTCTTGTAGTATTTGCTTAATCCCTTCGTCTCGCTCTCCATCGCTACCTCCTGTAGAAGATTTTGTAGTTTCTTTTCCGTGTCTGCTACCAGGACTGTGTCATCTGCGTGTCTTATGTTGTTAAGATTGTAGCCGCCAATGCTAAATACCGGTTGGTTTTCCAACTTTCCGATGCAACTTCGTAAAACCACAAATAATGTTTATCATAGTTTGCGCCATTCTAAAATCCCTTAAATCATCGCGAGAGAATTTTATTCAATTTAAAATCTTGTTGCTTTGTAGAAGGAAATTTAGAATTCGTTTCTTTTCGACTTGTAAATTTCAAGTGGCCTTAATAATCTTCAATATAATTTAATAATTGTGCCATGAATTTGTTGTCAAGTAGTGAGAAATTGGTGGTTCGTTCCATATTCTTGAATATTTTAATATACAGATCTGTTTGAGGAAAGGCAAATTGTGGCTTTAGGAACTTTTTGGAAAACTGGATTTACTTTGATGATAAACTTGAAGAATAACAAGCAAATGATTAGATTACATTTGGTTGTATTTGTGGGATCTGTGACTATACAATCAACAATAGAGGTAGAATATTTTGAAATTAAGATTGGGAACTTTATTAAAATATATCACCAGTAAAATAATGAAAAGCTGCCACATTACAAGATACGAAGTTGAGTACTAGGGTAGAAGAATGGAAACAGTTTTGATGTGAAAACAAAGAAAATAGCCATGATTCAAGAACATTCTAATTCTTTGGAATCATCAACCGAGTTTACGATAGCGATATATCGTATTTTTTACGACAGTGACATATATTATTACAATAGTGACATATCATATATTTTGCGATAGTGACATAACTCATATTTTTACAGTAGTGACATATCGTATTTTTTTTACGCCATTGACATATCTTATATTTTTACGATAGTGACATATCGTATTTTTTACGCCATTGACATATCTTATATTTTTACAATAGTGACATATGGTATTTTTTACGACAGTGACATATGTTATATCTTTACAATAGTGACATATCATATTTTTTTACGATAGTGACATATCGTATTTTTTACGACAGTGACGTATCTTATATTTTTACAATAGTGACATATCGTATTTTTTATGACAGTGATATATCGTATTTTTACGACAGTGACATATCTTATATTTTTACAATAGTGACATATCGTATTTTTTATGACAGTGATATATCGTATTTTTTACGACAGTGACATATTTTTAACATGATTTCAAGGATGAAACCAAAACAACAGCAATCTATTGCATGTGTAAATCTTTTTAATCTTTGAGATAATTTTAATTCACTGAAACAAAAAACCAAAAATAAAACTCAAGAATTTCTCCTAGGTGTTGATTATTCTGAGAATATCAAACTGAGCTCATTCCATACAAGTACAAGAAATAATAATAATAATAATAACAATAATAATAATAATAATAATAATAATAATAATAATAATGATGATGATGATGATGATACTACATGAGAAAAAGAATACTTTCATTGTTAACAAAAAGGAGGCATTTGCGGCGGTTGGCCGGCCGGCCAATTTCTCGATCACCTATGGGGTTTTGTAGCTATCGTAATGGGGGGAGTGTTAGTTTTATCAGCTATACACACTGAGTTTGATAATTCTTTGCATTTCAAGAAGTGCGTTTTTTCTCTTGAAATTCAAGTAAATTGAAGGAAACTAAACATAGTAACATAAAAAAGTAAAATGTAGGAGTCTAAAAAGAAAGAAAAAAAGAAAGAAAATCAATCGGCAACATGGATATTATTTCAACTCGTTCTAGTTTGGAAAAAAAAATTACAAAACTTTTTTTTTATCTTAACGTATTTCCATATTTGAGTAGATACGGTGGGATGGAGAATCATGATCGCTCACATCTTGACAGGAACATGGCAAATAGATAGATAGATAGATAGATAGATAGATAGATAGATAGATAGATAGATAGATAGAACGTGAACGTAATGAGATAGATATGAACGTAATGAGATAGATAGATAGATAGATAGATAGATAGATAGATAGATAGATAGGAACGTAATGAGATGGATAGCTATGAACGTAATGAGATAGATAGATAGATAGATAGATAGATAGATAGATAGATAGATAGATAGATAGATATGAACGTAATGAGATAGATAGATAGATAGATAGATAGATAGATAGATAGATAGATAGATAGATAGATAGATAGATAGATATGAACGTAATGAGATGGATAGCTATGAACGTAATGAGATAGATAGATAGATAGATAGATAGATAGATAGATAGATAGATAGATATGAACGTAATGAGATAGATAGATAGATAGATAGATAGATAGATAGATAGATATGAACGTAATGAGATAGATAGATAGATAGATAGATAGATAGATAGATAGATAGATAGATAGATAGATAGATAGAAAAAGGGAGAGAGAAGGAGAGGCTTTTAGTCTGAATCAAACAAAGCAAATTTTAATGACATGAAAGAGGTTTTATTATCAGTAAGTTAGTTCGGCAATGAGGCGTTGGGAAAAATGAAATCAAACCAAGTTTCTGTAAATATCAATAGTATGATGAGGAATTAGTTATCTAGTTAAACATGGTCAGACAAAGAACATGAAAACACGCGCACATAGACACACACACATTACATATATATATATATATATATATATATATATATATATATATATATATATATATACACACACAAATGTAGACTTTCGCAGTAAGACGTGATCTTTTATGGTTAAGTAAATCATTAACAGCCACATACGCGCGAAAAATGAGTTCCTACCTTGCATACAATACATCAAGGGAATATTTCATAAAAATAGCAAACACACCCCAACTCAGTGAAAAACACACACACACACACCCATATATATATATATATATATATATATATATATATATATATATATATATATATATATATGATAAAAGTAAATCCTATAACAACAAACGATCAGACGGTAACAGGGTCACCATAGCAACGCATTTGTCTGCTGTTTTAGGCGGGTCTCGCTAATAGCAACACGTTTCCAACTTCAAAAGGATGTGATTTGTGGGCGTGATTAGTTGTATACAGACGACCTGGGTGGAGTGTGTACACTGTCCGTACAGGAACTGCTCTGTGTACCCAGTGATAAAGTATACGAACGGCTATTTTTCCCTCATTTTTCTTTTCTAACTATTTCCCACCCTTTCATCAACGGGTAGAAAATGGTGGAATTAGAACGACTTAGTCCTTAAACGTGGCTTAATCACTTTGAGTTTGTTGGAGTCTGATTCTTTTGTAAGAGCCGGCCCAGTAAAAAAAAAAAAAAAAAAAAAAAAAAAGGCAAGATAAATAGATGTGACATTTTCAAGTGTGTGCTGCGTTGTGTGTACAAGCGTCTGTATAGATTCCAATGTAAGCGTTTGATGTGGCTTTTTGTAGTCGTATGTCCTGTGATAATGTGTATGTATGTGTTTGCATGTTTATACAGAAATGTATTTATATAAAATGTCTCTTTGATGTTCCTTCTACTTCGGCTGTGATCTCTCTATATCTCTGAGATGAAGTATTATGATTACTTACATTATTTAGATTATTCGGACTGTTATCCCCATCTTCATTGCCATATTCACAACGTTTCGGTCGTTGTACGCTCCTGACTTCTTCAGGTGATTGGAATTTCGAACCGAACCCTTTATCTCGTCCACCAGGGTAGATTGTTCTAGTTCCACATACCATGCATCTCCTCATTTATTTCCATTTAACTCAACTTTCCAAGTGTTTTGAATCACCACTGCCGTGGCCTGGTATTGAACTTACAACTCTTTAGGACTAGTCACTGGATCTAACAAACGTCTTTGTCCACTAGGCCATGTGTCCTTGAGGAAAACTTGGAGAGGGAAATAACTAAGACACCCGGAAGAGGTATGGCAGGTGGAACTAGAACAATCTATACCGGTGGACGAAATAAAGGGTTTGGTTCGAAATTCCAATCACCTGAAGAAGCCCGGAGCGTACAACGGCCGAAACGTTGTGAATATGGTAATGAAGATGTGGATAACAGTCCGAATAATCTAAATAATGTAAGTTCGGCTGTAATGTTCAGTATTAAGAATTTTCTATATTTTAGCAACCTTATTATAGATGGTGTGCTAATATAACAAAGCAGGTCGACGATTCTTTGGGAGTTGAAAACTCACGACTTATGAAAGTTTTTTTTTTCTTTAATTGATTAAGAGCATTTATTTTATTCTTTTTGTCATAGGTATAAAGAATTTGAATGTCCCTTCCGTTCACATCACTGAGAATGTTGTTAGTTGTTTAATTCATACTAAACAATTTATAGGCGCTCGTTGAATACACATGTAAGTTTATATATATTTAGTATATATTTGGTATATATTTAGTATATATTTGGTATATGTAGTAGTCAAGATTAACTATTGGATTTACAAATGTGTTACAAGTTTTCTGTAAATTCATTTAATTTATATATTTGATTTCATTCTTCTAGAAAAAGAATACGTCTTAAAATTGGGGAAAACTGTAATAAATGGTTACAGTTCGAAAACAGAAAATAAAAAAACATAATATTTGCAGGAAATTCGTTTTTGTAATCGAACCGTAATATCAGTTCTTCTTGTTCAGTTTTCGCAAAAGGAATTATTGGTTGTTTATCGTCATAGTGTGAATCAATTTAATGTAAACTGACTTTTTAATCTAATGTAAATCATAACTTGTTTAACTTCAAAATTATTATAGGATTTCTCTATCAATCAACGTTTTTCTGGGGCTCTAATTACATAAACATTCACAAATCCCTTCACAAACAAATAGTCGAACTCAGACCGATTCATAAAAGAGTTTTTAAGTTTTTTTAACTGAGAAGTTGACCAGAAGATAAAAGCAAACTATATCTATTTATGCATAAATATTAGATTCAGGCAGATAGTGATTTTCCAAGCGTAGCTTAGATGTGGCACAAGGCCGAATGTATGGGGTACCTAGTGAGGATCGAACTCGCTTTTTAGTCGTAATTATTCTAGCTAGACAAGCTTGTTTAACCATTACACCGCCTCGAGGTGCTCTTTATGACATTCTAAGCGTAGCTTAGATGTGGCAAAGGCTGAAAGTACGGGGCACCCGGTGAGGATCGAACTCACTACTCAATCGTAATTATTATAGCGAAACAAGCTTGTTTAACCATTACACCGCCTCGAGGTGTCCTTTATGATATTCTTAGCGTAGATGTGGCACAAGGCTGAAAGTATGGGACACCTAGTGAGGATCGTAACTGATCTAGCGAGACAAGCTTTCTAACAATTACACCACGCTGGGTTTCCCGTAGGCTCGGGTTGATAGGATTAATATTAAGTTAAACATCGTGCCAGTTAGATTTGCAATAATCTAGGGAGACAATATTCCCATGTCGATAAACCGAAAACCCTAAAACACTGAAAATTCTCTTAAAATCTGTGATAGATAATATAAATCTGAAATCTAAGAAAATCTTTTGAAAGTGAAAATCTTACAAGAGACGTACAAATAAGTTCTCAGATAATCACAGTTTTTTTTTTCCTTGGCAGGACATTCGCACACGTGTAATGCGTATCTAGAAACAGCAGTAAAAGGAAAGGTTTTGTCATGTCTTGTACAGAAATGCAGAAACTTAAGGAGTAAGTGCCCTATAGGCAGCCAGTCAGACAGACAAGGAGAAAACATTAACTGGAAGAGTAAGGGAGACGCCAGAAAATACGAACATATCGAGAAAGATAAAATGGTTAATAAGACTACTACTACGAATAATAATAATAATTAAAAGAAGAAGAATAGAAGAAAAAGAGGAGGAGGAGAAGGAGGAGGAAAATAGAACGTTAAGCCGTTTTACGGTTTTAGGATATGTGCTCTTTTTTTTTTTTTTTTCACTGAATGACCCAGGAACTGGATCACAAAGTTGAAGCGGCGTGATTTCACCTTTGTCCTGCTCAAACATCCGGGAAACTGTAATAGCTTCCGCTTCTTACACTAGCCTTTTAGACCCAAGGGACAATGGACGTTTTCAAGCCGTTGCCGCCTTACGAAGTCACACACTCCCTTCCAGAGTTCCTACCATTCCTTTCATTCCTTATATTAACTCTCCTCAGGTTCTGATGTCTTGCCTCCTGCCAGCTCCTTCCACCTCACTTGTCTCTTTCATTTTTTTTTCTCTCTCGTGTTTTCATTCTCGATCAAATTTTCGTTTTTATTTCATTTCTCTCCTCTCCCCAGGAAACCTACAAAAAATGGAGTCGGCGAGAAATAAAAAGAACGAAAAAAAAAAAAAAAAAAAACAGAGGTGGTAATAATAATAATAATAATAATAATAATAATAATAATAGTTACAACAACTGCATTAACGACATCACCATCAATAATGATGATGATGATGATGATATAAACCAAGCTGTAAGGGTCACTAGATATTGCCTGGTCAGAATCTTCAAAATTGTATTTTTTCTTTTTAAGACCCAGTTTCGTTTGGTTTTAATTTTTCAAGTTACGTCACTCTTTAATGTCTACTTACTGAACTTTTCATAATATTAGTAAAGCGAGTTGTAGGTTAAAAATGTGTAGATTTCTTGATTAAAATTAATCTCAAATATTAAATCAGATTAGATCTGTTAAATATTTTATTTAAAAATAGAGCGAAATTTTAAAAAGAAACTTATATTTTTCTTTACACTCTCAAATCTACTATTACTTCTGTCCTAGAAAAATTGTCACATTTACATATATATTTGTCATTTTTAAAATTGTCGCATGTACGTATATATTTCTCATTTTTAAAAATGTCGCATTTACGTATATATTTGTCATTTAAAAAATTGCCGCATTTACGTATATATTTGTCATTTTTAAAATTGTCACATTTACATATATATTTGTCATTTTTAAAATTGTCACATTTACGTATATATTTGTCATTTTTAAAATTGTCACATTTACGTATATTTGTCATTTTTAAAGCTGTCACATTTACTTATATATTTCATAAGTAAGATTTTAAAACTATTATGGGACATAAGCAGTAATACTTATAGTTGAAAAACAGTTTTTTTATATGTTTATTTAAGTGACATACCTATTAAGCTTATCTTAGTCTACATACAGACACATAGAGAGGAGGAAGATGGGCACCTCGAGACGGTGTAATGGTTAGCAAGCTTGTCTCGCTAAAACAATTACGACTGTGTAGTGAGTTCGATCCTCACTGGGTGCCCCATACTTTCGGCCTTGTGCCACATCTAAACTATGCTTGGAAAATCACAAGAGAGGAGGAAGATTGCATTTATTGCTCGGATATAGAACTTTTCAGCACCCCATATATATAGAGAGAGAGAGAGTAAAGAGAAACAGAGATAGAGCTAGAGACATAGAGATAGACAGACACACACACACGCGCGCGTGCGCACACACAAACAGACAGACAGACTGTTCGACAGCTCACTAACTTAAATACCTACGTGTAAATAAAGGTAGTTAAAAACTGTGCACTATATTTCAATAGATAGAAAAGATTTTGAGAGAAAAAAAAAAAGAAGGATAAGAATTTACAAGATGATAAAAGCAGTCATACAGAAAATAATGTTATGGATACATGCAATATGTTATTCTTATTTCTTCTATTAAAAAAAAAAAACGAAAATCGCTAAAAAACAAACATCAAGAATGAATGAACAGCTTCCAACTCGATAAGGCAAAAACGCTGGAAGGATTGTGTAAATTGGTGTGGAAGGAGGGAAGAGGAACTGCTGCTCTAATCGAGCATGTGTAAGTTCGAGTGCACGCTTGGACGCCATTGTTAACAAATATTTCGAAAGGGGAGGCTGAGTTATGAACGGAATTCGCGTTTAATTAGAAGAGGGACTAAAAGAAAGAAAGAAAGAAAGAAAGAAAGAAAGGAAGGAAGCAATAGATAGAGAGGCAGGAGACAGAGGATGGCACAGTTGCAAAAAGCGGCAAAGAAAATAAATCACTGAAAGAATTTTGTTTAACGAGGAAATATAAATTGAATACAACTTTTATGTCATTTCCTTTCTTTTTTAACCGGTTCTTATCTATGTTTCTCATAATAGACTGTTGATAATTTTGTTTTAAATACAATTGATACTGACTTTGAATCAAATTTACTATTCATAACGACTGAGAGAAAATCTAGCAGGTTAAGCATTTATTTATGTTTCTCCTCACGTTTGATATACAGTTGAACCTCGATTCACTAATTTAATTTGTTACTGAAGGCCGTTCCTGAACCGAAATGTTCGTAAACCAAAACAATTTTATGAATAGGAATCAATGTAGAGAAAAAAAGTCACAGTACAATACACGTATGTATACAACACAGCGGATGACTCAGAAATTATTCCGTTCGGGTTAACTCGTTTCAGCAATGTTGTTCGAGAACCCAAATATTGTTCGATAACCGAGATATTTTCATCTCGAATTTTCTGTTCGAAAACCGATTTGTTCGACATGTGAGACATTCGAAAAACGAGGTTGCACTGTACTTACATATGTTTGTACACTATATCTTAAAGTAGAAACGCTTGTCATTCGATTTTGTACACTATATCTTAAAGTAGAAACGCTTGTCATTCGATTGTGTACACTATATCTTAAAGTAGAAACGCTTGTCATTCGATTTTGTACACTATATCTTAAAGTAGAAACGCTTGTCATTCGATTGTGTACACTATATCTTAAAGTAGAAACGCTTGTCATTCGATTCTCAAGTTAGAAGGATATTTCTTCTTCGACGATCTTTTACTGACTCCATTTTTTTTTAAGCATTACACCCCGAGCGAGGCGTGAAGCCACTATGATGCAGGGGGTTGCAGAAGATTTGGAGCGAGAGAAGAAAGGGTGAGAAGGATAGTGGGTAGATCAAGGTAACTGGAGGTGTCGATTGACATTACATTTGAATAGTTGGAGATTATAGCTCTCAGGGAAACAGTAATTGGGAAGGGTGTTCCACAGGCGAGAGGTGCGAGGTATGAAGCTATTGGAGTAGAAGAGACGGCTACATTTAAAAGTTTCTACAGTGTAAGGGTGAGAGCGGGATGCCAACCTCGTACTCTTTAGTTCATTTAGTCGGTGACAAAAATCGAAAGGTCTCGTCAAATTTATTTCTTTGCCTATTTATTCGTTATCAATTTCAAATTCTTCCATACACATCCATAAATATATTTCTATATTTACAAAGATACGTATCTTTTCATTAATGACCCTTTCCTCTTTTCTTAATTCATTACATATCGTCTTGCTTTCAATCAATTACGTTTTCTTCATTCGGATTTTTTTTTTATAAATTACTCTGACATAGGAAGAGCGAAAATGAGCGAGAATTAGAACGAGAGGAAGTAATTAAGAGAGAGAGAGAGAGAGAGAGCTGGGAGAAAATACTTAGAGGATTGGGAATGTAACAAAAACGTGAATGTTTTAGTTTATTGTTGTATTGTGGGAAAGAGAGAGAAAGCAAGGAGAGATAGAGAGAAAGAGAGAGTAAGCGAGCGAGGCAACGCGAGAAAAAAGAGAACGTGAGAAAAAGAGGAAAAGACATCGCCGTAGCCCAGGGAATAAAACACGATGAGGTCGAGGGCGCGGATCAAAAAGGTGTGATTGCCTTCCTGCAATCATCGGGCTCCCCACGAAGATTATCCTGGAACGATGAGGACATATTTTGATAGGCTTGTTTGGAATCACCCGTTGGTAATTAGAGGTAATTTGGGGTCGGCAAACAGGACGTCATCAGGCAAGCAATCACGTGCAGCACTTGAAAATAAATAAATAAATAAATAAAAAGAAAGAAAGAAGGAGAGACAGAAAACAAAAAAAAAAAACAACAACAAAGAAATAAAAGATGAAAAAACAAAAAAAGAAAAAAGAAAACGAAGAGAAAATTTTAAAAATAAAATCGTCTGTAAAAAGAGTCAGGTAAGGCGGCAAATGAAAGTAAAAAATAATTTGTGAAAATAAAGAATAAGAAAAGAAGAAAACAATTATTTATGGTAATGACATACGTTGACGATGATGATGATGATGATGATGATGATGGTGATGGTGACGATGACGATGATGATGACGACGATGATGATGATGGTGATGATGGTGGTGATGGTGATGATGACGATGATGATGATAACGATGATGATGATGATGATGGCGATGATGATGACGATGATGGTGATGATGATGGCGATGATGATGACGATGATGGTGATGGCGATGATGACGATGATGATGATGACTATGATGATTATGACGATGATGATGATGATGATGTAGTAGAGGAAGAGAAAGAAGAGTAGAATGGAAATCGGAATCAAGAAAAAAAAAAAAAATACCAGAAAAAGAAAAGCGAAGGTTTAAATGAAAATTTTCAAAATGGACGTTAAACAGCAGTAGAATGAATTTTGTAGATGTTTGATGAAAATGTGATCTTGAAAGGCGAGTTACAGTGAGTTGTTTACTCCTAGAAATGTAAACCAGGACGTATTTAAAGAGACAGCATTGAACGCCCTTAATAAATGACTTTGCCTTGAATACATGTCAGTCATTTTCCTAGACTACTTGTATAAATTTAATTTATGAATTAATTTATAAGTATGTGCCTATCTGCAAAGAATTTCTTATATAAATTTTAGTATGTGCCTGTGTACACATACAGAGGAAGTTCGGTTCCCAAACGTCTCACATGTCAAACAAATCGGTTTTCGAACAGAAAATTCAAGATGAAAATGCCTCGGTTATCGAACAAAATTTCGGTTATCTAACAACATACCCGAACCGAGTTAACACGAACGAAATAATTTCTGAGTCGACTGTCTTGTTGTATAGATTCGTGTGTTGTGCTGTGCTTTTCTTTTCCAATTTTATTGTACTGTGAATTATTTTTTTTATCTACATTGATTCCGATTGGAAAAATAGTTTCGGTTTACGAACATTCCGGCTTACGAACGGCCTTAAGGGACGAGTTAAATTCATGAATCGATGTTCCACTGTATTTTGATTTATGCATTTATTTACGTTTGTAAGTAACTAGTTAGACCTATTTAAGTATCCATTTTTTTTTCATATAAACGTGCAAAACGCTATAGAACATTCTTTTATTGCATTGGACAAAAAGAGAATTATACCAAGAAAGATTAAGGTATAGAATCGCATTTAATCTTCAGATTAATATTTTAAAATGATTTTTGCTCAGCAGTAATGATCTTCCATAATTATTAATTTGCATAAGGTGAACGAGGTGTGGACTCTTAATAAGGACTCAAAATATATAAATTAAGTAAATGAAGTTTTATTCGCCGTTTTTTAAATAATCTATATTTTGTCATTATTTTCGTCAATGCATGTTTGTTCAATATGATTAGACATATTTGATTATATTGCTATATTTGAGACTCTGGCTGTACGTAATTTTCAAGTCGAGGTCAAGTTAAATTGTATGATGCATTAAAATAAAATCGTTAAATTTTAAGCAATTTGAATTATGTAAGGACAAACATGGCGTGAATTTGTATCACAGTAAACTCTGTAAGTAAATGCATCGATTTCGTGGCATGGCGTGCCTTGTGGAAATAATGCATACGAATTAAATACTTGGGCACGGGAAACGAACATGTGTGAGTAACAGGGTCGACGTATTTACTGAGGGCACGTGCAATTGTACATTTGTTTCTGCAGTCTACACTGGGTCAGTATCTGTGTTAACGTTAATGAAAGATTAGCGGAAGTAGAGGGCGCTAAAGAGAGAAAAGGGATCACGTGTCTGTTATTGAATAAATACGAAAGTGTGGAAGTGTGTCTATGTTGAAGAATATGCGTATTTCCGTCAGTATGTATTGATATAAACTGAGAGAGGAAGAAAGGAATCAACACACACACACACATACACACACACACACACACACACACACATATATATATATATATGTGCGTGCGTGTATATATATATGCATGTGTGTTTGCAGGTGTCGGTGTAGGTGTTTGTGTGCGTGCACGACCAAGTTCTTTTTCTGCTCCAATTAAAGCAAATGTTATACTGCACTTAAATTTATCCTACGAATAATTGTTTATTGACGCAATGTATTCTCAGAGTGCACACGCAAATCTCGCAAATTCACACTAAGATGAGAAAGTGGCGAGATTTCATGATTTGTTTCTCTTTGTCTGCACGCGCTGACATGTTTTGTTTACTATTCAAGAATTCTGTGGTGTGTGCGTGTGCATCAGTGCATCTTCAATGCATCCATGTATGTGCATTTTCTTGTAGCACACGTGTTGGCTAGAATAGTTTTAAGAGTTTAAAGGTGACTGAATGACACAAACGTGCTCACAGTTCATATGAGTTCGTATTTTTTGTTAAAGTGTACGCAGTGTACATTTGCACATAAGACATGTTAATTTATATGGTTGTCTGTGTCCATGTACGTGTTTAATTATATCATTGTACGTGTAAGTAAGAGATTTGTTTTATGTGTGTATATGTATGTGAATATTCTATAAAAGTACGTATAAATATGTGAATGAATATATATATTTTTGTTAAAGAGGTTATTTCTGAATGAGTATTTTATATGTATGCGTATGTTATTATATTTCATACGATGTCTATTCACACGATGTCTATTTACACGATGCTTATTCACACGGGCCTATTCGTTAAGCATTAATTCATTTTTTAGTAATCGAAATTTGTCATTTTATTTATCGTGTTGTTTGCATTTATTTGTCTGAGATCATAGAATTTTGTAAATGTTGGCAAAACTCGAGAAATAAAATTGAGGCTATTAAAAATATCACATTTTCTCATTTGTTGAAATTGTATTTGGTTTGGTTTGTTTTACGGCATATCAACCTCAATGGGGTTATTTAATGCTGACAAGATTTTTATTGCTGGTTATATTTTTTTCTTCAAAAATGTATTGCTGGCAATATTTTTCCTTCCAAAATGTATAATATTTTTTTCTTCAAAAATTTATTGCTGGTATTGAAACCTATTTTTACACATTCATCGTGTTTTGACCCCAGCTTGGCGGTTAACTATTTGCCCATAGTTGAGACCCTAACAAGTGCTACCACCCCAGATCAGGAGTGACCTGGGAACACCAGCCATTAACAGGTGGTCCCATGCTCCTCAAAACCTGATCAGAGACCTTGCTGTTGGGTGTAGTTTATCGTCTTACCCAGGACTCGGATGTAGTTTATCGTCTTACCCAGGACGCCTCATTTTTTGGTGGTGGTGGTGGTGGGGATTTTACGGTGAAAGAAGAAATTTACTTTAAAAATTAGTCGATTTCGATATCCTTATTTACATTATTCGGACTATTGTCCTCATCTTTGTCGCCATATTTATTACAACGTTTCGGCCTTTGTACGCTCCGGAATGTCGAACTGAACACTTTATTTCGCTCACTGGGGTAGACTGTTCCTCAAGTACACATAGAACAGTGGATAAAGGCGTTAGTTAGATCCAGTGACAGGACCCAAAGAGTGTGAGTTCAATACCTGGTTAAGGCAGTGGAGAACTTTGAGAGGGAAATTAACAGCAGATAACTGATAACTGACATCCATTAAACCTGGCACGTGGAACTAGAACAGTCAACCCCAGTGAGCGAAATAAAGGGTTCAGTTCGACATTCCAACCACCTGAAAAAGGCTGTAGCGTACAACGGCCGAAACGTTGTAATAAATATGGCGACAAAGATGAGGACAATAGTCCGAATAATGTAAATAGTGTACATAATACCTCATCTCAGAAATATAGACAGATACTGAAGGGCCGAAACGTTGTAATAAATATGGCGACAAAGATGAGGACAATTGTCCGAATAATGTAAATAGTGTACATAATGCCTAATCTCAGAAATATAGACAGATTCGATATCCTTTTGTCCCAAATAATTATTCTTATATTCCAGAATCTCTGCTTCGCCCAAAATGCTGACATTTGCTATAATTTATCTTACAGGGGTCGGCAACATTTTTGCTCACTGTGCCGATTTAGGGCTTTAAAATCATTCAGGGTGCCAACAGCATACGTATTTTTATACAAGTCA
>CAHIKZ030000823.1:787500-830000 GCA_903632075.3 Acanthosepion pharaonis | reverse complement strand
AGTTCGTTGAGCAGTTCACTTGTTCGCCGAGTTGTTTTCAAAGGGACAACAATAAAAGGCAGTTTGAAATAGAATCCTGCTCTCATATAAAGGTTGTTCCAATAACTTGGACCGATTTTAAATGTGAATTAAGTTTAACCGTTTAATGATTTTTTTCTTTTTCTTTCAGATTTGGTGGACATTTGGGCGATATTATTTTTCATACATAATTGTTATGACTTAAATAACATGATCCAGTAGAGAAATAAATAAATTTTCACCATTAACACTGATTTATTTACTGCTGACTTTGATACGTCTTAATGAAAAACATTTATATATAATCCGTCTTAATGAAGCACCCTTTATAATCCAAATACAAATTAACGTAATAAATGATAAACATCTTTCAATTTAATAATAGAAAAAAACAAAAAAAAAAACAATATGGCAGACGATGAGAAATTATTTAGGATATAAGCAACGAAAACGAATATTCGAGATATGGTCAGAAGCAATTAGAATATATTTCTAATGTCTTGGAGAATAAGAAAAGACACCAGTAAAGGATGCTGATAAAAATGAGAATCGGGATGGATTACGGCTTCTGTTTCTGATCCGAGAAGAATAAAGTGTGCCGTCGTTTTTGGTCATCATTATTTTAAAGACTGGAAAGTGACCAAGAATCAAGAAAAAAACAAGAGGTGAAACAGTGATAGGGCGTGGATTCAGTGGGCCAAGGCGAGGTTGATTTATCGTCAGACGTATAATGTTGATGTGTTTCTATACCGGAAAGGCCGGGATGTTCCTTTTTTTTTTTTTTTCTCTCTTTGGCACCGGAAGTGTGAAAATGACGCTGCAGCGGAAGACGGTGTTGGGCTCTTGTCGCCATTTTAGAGACAACAAAGTCACATGATCACAGGCCAAGGATGATTGCACGTGCAATCATTTTGCTCTACTTCCGAACGCCGAGCGAAGAGCGGGGAAGAAAGTGGAAGAGGAAGAGAAGAAAAAAGGAAAACGAAAGAGTACCTTCATACGCCGATGTTCTCCAACTTCGCACTGTTCACTTGGTTCTTCTCACTCACCACCCCTTTTCTTCACTCATTCTCTCAAATATTTGGACTCATGGACATGCGCACACTTAACTTCACCAGCCTACTCTCTCTTTCACTTTCACTCTTTTACACGCCTATGCGTGCGCACACACATACACAAACTCGCTCTCATTCGCCCTTTCTCACACTCTCTGTGTCACTGGCTCTATCTTAGTTTTACACAAATCTAAGCATGCACTTCGATGGATTTAAATAAGATGTACGAACAGGAATATTCGTTTACATACTTCAACACATATATCTAATAAGTGGCTATTCAGTTCATATATGCATATTAACATCGACAAGAGTGCATATCTTGGAATGATGACTAACAAGATAGTCTAGCAGACAATGGTTTCCTAAATGATTCGAAATTGTAGCCTTGTGCCTGAATAAATTCATTCCAGTAAACATCAATTATTATGCAAAAGTCTTTGATAAAATACGTCACAAAGAACTGTTGAAACTGCTTGGTAACCAGAAATTATACTGGCAGCAGACCGCCTACGTCTGGATAGAAAATGAGTTCAGTAAATATTGAAAAATGGTTTCAGAAATATACAAATATAGGATGTGTCTTCTCACCGGACTTACTCAACCTGCAGAGGAATTGGCCATGCAAGTCAGAAGTAGGCAAAGCAACAGTAATGAGGTAAAAAGGGTAATAAAGAATGGTGTTAACACACAAAAGGGATACAGACAAATGATTGTAGCGTTCTGACTTTAAGGCAAGAAAGAAGAAAAATATGGCGGATGAAACCGAGAAGTGGTTTATTTTATTGGCTCGGAAGAAATCCCAGAATGCCAAAACACATCGAAGAATTTAAGAAAACAAATGATCCGAATCGTAGAAGAATTAAATGAGAAACATTAACTTCAATCCTTTTTCTCATTCACTTGGTCCGTTTTATTGACTGAGATAACTAAATCATTACCTCTTGACAGTGTTTGAGTGCACATAACATCCGTCATATCAAATAAATATTTTTCTTCATACTTTGAAAATTGTCACAAAATAATCTACAAGCTGTTATATGCGTCTATAAATTGCTTTATTTCAAGTGGATTAAAGGGAGACTTTTATACGTGGTTTTCATAGCTGCATTTGCATTTCTCAACGAGTTTTCACTGAGCATTTCTTAAATAAGTTTAGAGGAATGGGCCATGGTTAAATTTAGCTGGCAGAATTGGTCAACAAACAGAATTGATAAAGTTTCCACTAAGCAATAACAAAAGAAAGAACAGGGTAAAAATATTACTAAGCAAACAATATATATCCACGAGAAAAGTAGACAAAACAACAATAATAAGACAAAACGTTCCCAAAGTAAGGATGCTGTTAATAGCCAAAATAGATACGGTCAAGTGATTGTAGCGTTCTGACTTCAAGACAAGACAGAAGAAAAATATGGCGGATGAAACCAAGAAGTGGTTTATTGTATTGGCTAAAAAGAAATCTCAGTATGAATATGTAAGATTTGTCTATAAATTTGGAGAGGGGATGTTTTGCAGCCATTCCTACAGATTTAAACCAACGCAACCTATACAGTGAGGCGATTCTGAGAAATTTAGAAGTTCTACCAGGATTCATTATTGGCAGCCACAATCTTAACAATATAAGATAATGCAAGATGAATTGATAGCAGATACAGAAAGAAAACTAAAATAACTTCTATAGAATGTAGTGAAAGAAAGCGAGAAGAGAGGACTAAATATCAAATTGCAAGAAGACGTAACGTCTGGTTGTTAGCAACAGGAACATCTCAACATGCAAATTATAAATTGGAAATATAAAAAAGGAAACAAGTAAAAATGTGGAAATATCTGTGAAATGCATTAACAGAGGACAGAAAACGCAACACTGGAATTTGAAAGCAAAGTATTAAGAAACAGAAGATTTTCACTAGAAACAAAGAGAAGAGAGCTGAACCGTTGGGTAGAGTGACGGAACTAATTTAAAATCGGAACTAATTTCAACTCGAAACTAATTTCAACTAGGAATTAATTTCAACTAGACATGACACATCAATTCCAAAGTTAAGTACTTTAGTTGTTAATCGACATTTACAAAAGCGAACGCGCACAGGAGAATTGGTGAAACGGAATATTTTGCTTGTTGTTGTTGATTCGAATCATTCCATTTGGGCAAGATCTATTTTGGTCAGATTTTATTAAAATTTCCTTCTTTTTTTGTAGAATAAACAAAATGCAAATCTGAAAAGAGAAATTAAATCAAGGAAACTTTTTCATTACTGTTGGTTGTTTGTCGACAATAAATTGATAAGAGTGATGTCTGAGGGAGGGGGCTGAAAAGTTATCGGCCAGATTCACTTCCCCAAATCTCCAAAACAAAAAGAAGAATCAACTAAAGCGGGGATTAGTGACTCAAAGTGGAATCATCAGTTTGGTTTCTTTATTATCAAACCAAGAGCGAAGACGGTATAATAATTGAAACTGATTCTCTATCTAGCTAATTAAAATATACACACACACACACACACACACACACACACACACACACACACACACACACACACACACACACACATATGCACACACACATACATATATATGCACACACACATACATATGTATGCACACACATATTATATGCACACACACACATATATATATGCACACACATACACACACACATACACATATATAATCATTTATTCGAAAATTATAACATGAATATGTTATAAAATCACTACTAAAATAGCCATTTTGTTTCAACACTTCTGGCATTTTATCAAATGCTGGTGTTTCAACACCATCACTTGATAAGACACCAGAAGTGTTGAAACAAAATGGCTATTTTAGTAGTGATTTTAGGACATTTTTATGTTATAATTTTAGAATAAATGATAATATTTGCTCTACTCTGTATTGAGCACTCTTTTACGAATAGTATTTGTTGGTTATTGGAATTTATTCCGTATACACCAATCCTATACTTGGTTATATATATATATATATATATATATATGATATGTCTCGGAAAGGGATATATATGATCGAAGTAGCTAAGCGGGTTTGGCTACTATAACCAAGTAGTACACGGTAGCAGTAATCGACTGGTACTCATCGTAGTCGCAGGTAATAGGTGTAGACCAATAGGATAGCCAATGGCGTAGTCCAATGGGCGTCGTCATAGGCTTAAACTCTCTCGTACCTACACGCCCGTCTGTATTTATAACGGACACCAGCCAATCATATTCCAGTGAGGGGAACTCAGGTGTATGCATATTTCATTATATCAATATATATATATATATATATATATATATATTTTTCTGTTTATACGTTATTTTTATAGATACAAATATTTAAGTCAATGCTCTGTTTATAATAAACACCATTAACAACATTTACCGGTCTGAATGACCGAGAAATTTCATAGGAATCCTAGTATACAGGTTCGATTCCTGTTGGCGTACACATATTTTCTATGAAATTTCTCGAACATTCAGGCCGGTAAATTTTGTTAATGCTGTTTATAAAATAATTGTTGGACTTAGTACATATTGTAATATATATATATATATATATATATATATATATATATATATATATATATATAGACCTAAAGAGCAAGGCAAACCTACCTAGGTTTCACCGAAACGGATCATCAGCCAATCCTAGCGAGTACCACTATATATATATATATATATATATATATATATATATTGATAGATGTCGATATTCTAAGTTTTAAGTTTTTTATGACTGCAGACATCATAAAAAGTGTCTAATTATTGAAATAATATAGAAGAAAATTAAAATAGCTATTTACTGTAACATTATTTATTTCAAATCTGAAGTAGTTCTTTCCAGAATGAATGTAACTGATTTTATATACCCGTGTGCGTGGATATGTATATCTGTATATTTTATCTTTGTAAATACCTATTTCTTTGATGGGCAGCGTTCTATCAAATCTTTTTGAACGACGGTCTAAAATTACTGGTTTATTTTGTTTCAATTTATTCTACTTAAATTTATTTTAGTCTCCGTTCTGTTAATTTGGCCAAAGCATTCGTTCTGTTTTTGTCATGCAATGGCTTCACTAGTGTTTAATTTTGACTAGATTTATTGAGTAATATAGATTTGCATTGTATGATAATTTGCTGTCTTATCAGCACGCATTTTTAGAAAATTATCAGAATTGGCCTATTTCTCTTTACTGACTCTAACATAGAAGACAGAAAAATACAAGCAATTTTTCAGGATATTATGGTGTTTATTTTTAGAATAGCAGAACGAAAAACAGTCTGTGCGGCTGATGAAGTATTATAATCAAACGATGATCGTGCAGATTAGTTGACTTTAGTAGCGATTAAATCATGGCATTATTTGAGAATATTCTGCATTATATAATGCCATAAATAACTAACAGCTAATGTTCAAATCAAGCGTTGAAATCATTTGTATTATTTTGTGCCAGTCGTATTAGTTGTATAATTTCCACATAAGTTCAACGAAAAGAACCTTTTGGATCACAGCGCGATTCACTGATTAAACGTAACAATAATATTCGGCTTCTGAATAATTTTTCTGACGATGAAAAGTGGATAATTTACAACAGCGAGAATCACAACAGATGATGTAGAAGTGAAATGAAACATCATAAATTCTACCCCAAAGACAGCGTTCATTTGAACAAAATGTTACTGTTTATATTGTAACATTAAAGGAAAGTCCTCTACTAGGAAATCCTTTCGGAAAACCAAACTCTCGATTCAAACATTGCTGCCATTCAAACTAATTGAAAACATCAATCAATAACAAAAAGCCGGAATTGCTGACAGAAAGAATGTAATATTGCATTCCATGAGGATAACGCTAGACGCTATGCTGCTTTGGTGAATAAACCAAAATTTAAATTCCCTAGAAAACTTCCAAAATTACGGAGGCCAGTTTTTGCTGAGAAAGATATGTTCTGGTAGGATAGAATTACAAAGTCACTCGAAAAATGACAAAAGATACTGCAAAACAAATGTTGTTATGTTGTTACTGAGCGACCATTTTAATACCGGTGTGTCTTCTTCCGCTCTCATTTTTCTTGACGTAAAATCTGTGCACGTATTTTTTTAATTTTATCCTCATTATCATTCTTGTTGTTGTTGTTGTTGTTCTTCTTCTTCTTCTTCTTCTTCTTATTATTATTATTATTATATTTCGATTTCTGCTATAGTCACACTACCTACCAAGTCTGCGTAGAGACCTAAGACAGGTGGTGTGTTGCTATGGTTACATTTCATGATTTGTTTTTCTAACTTCCGTAACATCACTAACTTTACATGGACAAAGTTCTTAGTGTGTGGGCTGCACTTATCAAGACAATTTTTTGTATTTCACTTAAGCTGGGGTTTCCATGGATCTTTTCACTTTGTTTGTTGTGTTCCTTTTTGTATCATTCCAAGCGCACCTACTGTAACTGGCACTATTCTGGTTTGCAGTCATAACGAGTTTGTACTCCTCTCAAGACAATTTTATCTTTTCTTTCTTTAAATAAACGCTTGTGGATCTAGTTGGAGAATTCGCAGGACCATCATTGGGATTATCACAGCTGTGAGGACCTGAAGATTCAAAATTTGAGTAGGAGTTTGTTCCTATGGCAGGTTTTTTTTTCTTAAGCTGACGGGCACCCTGTTTATCCACTGGAAGAGCTATACTGGACTTTTTGGTTTGACTTTTAGTTCTCATATTGTTTCCAAGAGTAACACACAGGTCCAAAAATCCACCCAAAGTCGCTCGGCATATTGGGTAATGGTTTTTTACAAACAGTGTTCTGAAGCCTGTAGGAGATCGTTCGTGACCTTCTAACGCAAAAGCCAATCACACCTCAGCAGAATTAACACCTTGAGTTGTGGGTTGTTCATCTGAATTTTCCTTCCCTAAAAAAAAAAAAAAAATTGACCCCATACTTAGTTTTAACTTAGTATAATTTGCAATGACTATTACCAAATGAAAGTTCATTGGGAATTATCACAAGGAAAAAAAAGAAAACAATAGGTAATCAACCAATACGATCCTTACCCATGCACATACACGCACATATATATATATATATATATATATATATATATATATATATATATATATATATATATATATATATATACATAGACACACATCGACAAAGATACATTATGCCAGCATGCAAAATTTCGCTGAAGTGTAAAATTTTTTTCTGTGTAAATTTTAAAATATAGATAAAAAAATAAAAATAAAATAAGAATAAAAGAAAAATACAATGAAAAAATTAAAGTTAAATAAAGTCAAAGAGACTTAAAATGAAATTAAAGAAAATAAAAATGTAATTTCAAATTGCATTAAATTTCGCATAGCTTACATGTTGAAAGGCGGACTATCATTATTACTATTCATTAGTTTTACATCAGATTAAGTGACAACAAATCTCTTAAAAATCTTACACTTTCATCAATATTCTTGTTGTTATAAATGCTATTGCTTGGCTAGTTTCGATTCTTCTTCGAATGTCTAAGTTCTGCTCTTTTTGCTAGGTCATTAAGGACTGTTCCAAGTATGCCAGAAATCATTGGAATAACTGTCACATACATGTCTCACAATTTTCCCTTTCTCTCGAAAAGTCTATATTAGCTCATTCCAAACGTTTTGCATCAGTTACACAGTTTTTATATAAAAAAAATATTTACAATATATTTCATAAGTTTCGTTAGCGAATACAATTAAATTATAAACTAGAACAGTCTACCCCAATGAGCGAAATAAAGGGTTCAGTTTCCAACCACCTGAAGGAGGTCGTAGCGTACAACGGCCGAAACGTTGTAATAAATATGGCGACAAAGATGAGGACAATAGTCCGAATAATATAAATAGTGTACATAATACCTCATCTCAGAAGTATAGGCAGATACCAAATTAAATTATAATTAATTAAATTGTAATTAATTAAATTATAGTTAATTAAATTATAATTGATTATATTATAATTAAAATATACAAAATATAATTCTATAAAAAATAAGTATTTTTTATTGAATTCAGAACTGGTAATTAATTAAAGTCTCGCAACACAACAGTTTGAAAAGTTGTGATGTCGATATTTCTCCAATCACGTGGCTGATCAAAAACATATGAAAAAATATATAGAGAAATCACATGGCTGGTCAATATAAAAAATGCATATGAAAAAAATATACAGAGAAATCACATGGCTGGTCAATATGAAAAAAAACTCGTGGCTAGTCAAAAACATATGAAAAACATATGAAAAAATATACAGAGAAATCACATGGCTGGTCAATATGAAAAAAACTCGTGGCTAGTCAAAAACATATGAAAAACATATGAAAAAATATACAGAGAAATCACATGGCTGGTCAATATGAAAAAAACTCGTGGCTAGTCAAAAACATATGAAAAACATATGAAAAAATATACAGAGAAATCACATGGCTGGTCAATATGAAAAAAAACTCGTGGCTAAAAAAAAAACATATGAAAAACATATGAAAAAATACAGAGAAATCACATGGCTGAGTCAATATGAAAAAAAACAAAAAACATATGAAAAAAACATATGAAAAAAATATACAGAGAAATCACATGGCTGGTCAATATGAAAAAAACTCGTTTAGTCAAAAACATATGAAAAACATATGAAAAAATATACAGAGAAATCACATGGCTGGTCAATATGAAAAAACTCGTGGTTAGTCAAAAACATATGAAAAATATAAAAAAAATATACAGAGAAATCACATGGCTGGTCAATATGAAAAAAAAAACTAGTCAAAACATATGAAAAACATATGAAAAAAATAATCACATGGCTGGTCAATATGAAAAAAAACTCGTGGCTAGTCAAAAACATATGAAAAAAATATGAAAAAATATACAGAGAAAAACATTTCAATATGAAAAAAAAACTCGTGAAAAACATATGAAAAAACATATGAAAAATATACAGAGAAATCACAATGGTCAATATAAAAAAAAACTCGTAGTCAAAAAACATATGAAAAAACATATGAAAAAAATATACAGAGAAATCACATGGCTGGTCAATATGAAAAAAAACTCGTGGCTAGTCAAAAACATATGAAAAAACATATGAAAAAAATATACAGAGAAATCACATGGCTGGTCAATATGAAAAAAAAATCGTGGAATGCTAGTCAAAAACATATGAAAAAAATATAAAAAATATACAGAGAAATCACATGGCTGGTCAATATGAAAAAAACTCGTGGCTAGTCAAAAACATATGAAAAAAATATGAAAAAATATACAGAGAAAAATATCAATATGAAAAAACTCGTGTGGCTAGTCAAAAACATATGAAAAACATATGAAAAAATATACAGAGAAATCACATGGCTGGTCAATATGAAAAAAAACTCGTGGCTAGTCAAAAACATATGAAAAAACATATGAAAAAAAAAAAATACAGAGAAATCACATGGCTGGTCAATATGAAAAAACTCGTGGCTAGTCAAAAACATATGAAAAACATATGAAAAAATATACAGAGAAATCACATGGCTGGTCAATATGAAAAAAACTCGTGGCTAGTCAAAAACATATGAAAAACATATGAAAAAATATACAGAGAAATCACATGGCTGGTCAATATGAAAAAAACTCGTGGCTAGTCAAAAACATATGAAAAACATATGAAAAAATATACAGAGAAATCACATGGCTGGTCAATATGAAAAAAACTCGTATTAGTCAAAAATATAAAAAAAAAAATATACAGAGAAATCACATGGCTGGTCAATATGAAAAAACTCGTGGCTAGTCAAAAAACATATGAAAAACATATGAAAAAAAATATACAGAGAAATCACATGGCTGGTCAATAAAAAAACTGAAAAAAACATATGAAAAACATATGAAAAAATATACAGAGAAATCACAAATATGAAAAAACTCGTGGCTATCAAAAAACATATGAAAAACATATGAAAAAATATACAGAGAAATCACATGGCTGGTCAATATGAAAAAAAAACTCGTCAAAAAACATATGAAAAAAACATATGAAAAATACAGAGAAATCACATGGCTGGTCAATATGAAAAAAACTCAAAAAAACATATGAAAAAACATATGAAAAAAATATACAGAGAAATCACATGGCTGGTCAATATGAAAAAAAAAAATCGTGGTTAGTCAAAAAATATGAAAAAACATATGAAAAAATATATACAGAGAAATCACATGGCTGGTCAATATGAAAAAAACTCGTATAGTCAAAAACATATGAAAAACATATGAAAAAATATACAGAGAAATCACATGGCTGGTCAATATGAAAAAAACTCGTGGCTAGTCAAAAACATATGAAAAAACATATGAAAAAAAAATATACAGAGAAATCACATGGCTGGTCAATATGAAAAAAACTCGTGGCTTTAGTCAAAACATATGAAAAACATATGAAAAAAATATACAGAGAAATCACATGGCTGGTCAATATGAAAAAAAGTCAAAAACATATGAAAAAACATATATGAAAAAAATATACAGAGAAATCACATGGCTGGTCAATATGAAAAAACATATAGTCAAAAACATATGAAAAAATATGAAAAAAATATACAGAGAAATCACATGGCTGGTCAATATGAAAAAAACTCGTGGCTAGTCAAAAACATATGAAAAACATATGAAAAAATATACAGAGAAATCACATGGCTGGTCAATATGAAAAAAACTCGTGGCTAGTCAAAAACATATGAAAAACATATGAAAAAATATACAGAGAAATCACATGGCTGGTCAATATGAAAAAAACTCGTGGCTAGTCAAAAACATATGAAAAACATATGAAAAAATATACAGAGAAATCACATGGCTGGTCAATATGAAAAAAACTCGTGGCTAGTCAAAAACATATGAAAAACATATGAAAAAAATATACAGAGAAATCATGGCTGGTCAATATGAAAAAAACTCGTTGCTCAAAAAAAACATATGAAAAACATATGAAAAAATATACAGAGAAAACTGGTCAATATGAAAAAAAACTCGTTTGTTAGTCAAAAAACATATGAAAAAAAGATATGAAAAATATACAGAGAAATCACATGGCTGGTCAAAAAAAAACTAGTCAAAAACATATGAAAAACATATGAAAAAATATACAGAGAAATCATGGCTGGTCAATATGAAAAAAAAAACTCGTGGCTAGTCAAAAACATATGAAAAACATATGAAAAAATATACAGAGAAATCACATGGCTGGTCAATATGAAAAAAAAAACTCGTTATATTAGTCAAAAACATATGAAAAACATATGAAAAAATATAAATGGCTGGTCAATATAAAAAACTGTGGTAGTCAAAAAAAATATGAAAACATATGAAAAAATATACAGAGAAATCACATGGCTGGTCAATATGAAAAAAAAAAATCGTGGTTAGTCAAAAAACATATGAAAAACATAAAAAAAATATACAGAGAAATCACAAATATGAAAAAAAACTCGTGGCTAGTCAAAAACATAAAAAAAACATATGAAAAAATATACAGAGAAATCATGGCTGGTCAATATGAAAAAAAAAACTCGTATAGTCAAAAAACATATGAAAAACATATGAAAAAATATACAGAGAAATCACATGGCTGGTCAATATGAAAAAAAACTCGTATAGTCAAAAACATATGAAAAACATATGAAAAAATATACAGAGAAATCACATGGCTGGTCAATATGAAAAAAAAAACTCAAAAAACATATGAAAAAATAATATGAAAAAACATATGAAAAAATGAAAAAATATACAGAGAAATCACATGGCTGGTCAATATGAAAAAACTCATTGGCTAAAAAAAAACATATGAAAAACATATGAAAAAATATACAGAGAAATCACATGGCTGGTCAATATGAAAAAAAAACTCGTGGCTAGTCAAAAACATATGAAAAATATACAGAGAAAATATACAGAAAATCACATGGCTGGTCAATATGAAAAAACTCGTGGCTAGTCAAAAACATATATGAAAAAATATACAGAAAATCACATGGCTGGTCAATATGAAAAAAATCGTGGTTAGTCAAAAAATGCATATGAAAAACATATGAAAAAAAAAATACAGAGAAATCACATGGCTGGTCAATATGAAAAAAACTCGTGGCTAGTCAAAAACATATGAAAAACATATGAAAAAATATACAGAGAAATCACATGGCTGGTCAATATGAAAAAAACTCGTGGCTAGTCAAAAACATATGAAAAACATATGAAAAAAATATACAGAGAAATCACATGGCTGGTCAATATGAAAAAACTCGTTGGCCAGTCAAAAAAACATATGAAAAAACATATGAAAAAAATATACAGAGAAATCACATGGCTGGTCAATAAAAAAAAAAACTCGTGGCTAGTCAAAAATATGAAAAACATATGAAAAAATATACAGAAAATCACATGGCTGGTCAATATGAAAAAAAAACTCGTGGCTAGTCAAAAACATATGAAAAACATATGAAAAAATATACAGAGAAATCATGGCTGGTCAATATGAAAAAAACTCGTTGGCTAGTCAAAAACATATGAAAAAAACATATGAAAAAAAAATATACAGAGAAATCACATGGCTGGTCAATATGAAAAAAACTCGTGGCTAGTCAAAAAACATATGAAAAACATATGAAAAAATATACAGAGAAAATCACATTGGCTGGTCAATATGAAAAAAACTCGTATAGTCAAAAACATATGAAAAACATATGAAAAAATATACAGAGAAATCACATGGCTGGTCAATATGAAAAAAACTCGTATATGAAAAACATATGAAAAAATATACAGAGAAATCACATGGCTGGTCAATATGAAAAAAACTCGTGGCTAGTCAAAAACATATGAAAAACATATGAAAAAATATATAAGAGAAATCACATGGCTGGTCAATATGAAAAAAACTCGTAAGTCAAAAACATATGAAAAACATATGAAAAAAAATATACAGAGAAATCACATGGCTGGTCAATATGAAAAAAACTCGTGGCTAGTCAAAAACATATGAAAAAACATATGAAAAAATATACAGAGAAATCACGTGGCTGGCCAATATGAAAAAAAACTTGTGGCTAGTCAAAAACATATGAAAAACATATGAAAAAACATACAGAGAAATCACATGGCTGGTCAATATAAAAAATACATATGAAAAATACAGAGAAATCAAGCGACTGATCAATATGAAAACATCACGTGGCTGGTCAAAAAAAAAAAAAAAAAAAAAAAAAAAAGAAAGAAGTAATTCTGGTAGTAATTGGAGCACTAGTATCCATCCCGTTGGAGTTTAAAGAATATGTCGACTAAATTGGTGTAAAACAGACTTTGCGAACGCTTCATACATCTTCCTTATTGGGAACAGTAAGAATACTTTGAAAAGTACTGCCTGTATTGCGACTTTACAGCCATAATCTTCCCTGCTAATCAAAACCTATACACAATAGCATTAATCTGATATATTCATAATAATAATAATAATGAAAAGCGTTGTAGGTTCTATCGACAAAATAAGATATCCCAAACGGACCTGAAAAAGTTCTACAGGGAAATTGGAAGAGCATCTATAGAAGTCAAAAAGCCATCATCGATCGAAGAATGACAATAATTTTGGGAGAATATTTGGAGCAATCCAAAGGAATCTAATCCCAATGCAGATTGGATCAAACGAGAACAAGAAAGAATGAAGAATAATGTTTGGCAAGATGGAAATCCCCAGGAAATGCCAAGGTACCAAACATCTAACATCCATAAAATTCTTTCGCAATGCTAATGGTAATTAATAACCTCAATGAAATTCCAGAATGGATCACTGAAGGTATTACATATCTTCCACCAAAAACGGGGGAAACAGATGATCCAAAGGATTATAGGGCAATAACATGTCTATCCACCAGATATAAATTGATCAAGTCTGTCCTGACGAACTCTACTTTTCTCGATAAAAACAACATTCTTCCACTGAAAGAGAAGGGGTATCAAAGAGGTTCAAATGGTTGCAAATATCAACTACTAATAAATAAAATGATCTTGGAAAATTGCAGGAAAAAAGGTAGAAATCTCAGCAAAGCTTGGACAGATTACCGTAAAACCTTTGATAGTGTGCCACACTCTTGGATCCTTAAGGCTTTGGAAATGTACAAAATCTCCTTGGTGATAGTAAATTTCCTTAAATATAGCATGGAACTGTTGAAAACCATATTATACTTAAATCACGCCAAAGAAACTGCCACTACAACTATTTGAATATGCGACACCGAATCTTTCAACGAGTCTCCATGTCGCCCCTTCTGTTTTGTCTATCTTAACTATTTCACATGAACTAAAAACAGTAACAGCTATGGATACTAAATAAATTAAAAAAAAAACACTTATTCTACATGGATAATATCAAACTCTTTGAAGGGTAGCCTCAATATTGTAAAATGACTCAGTGATGACATCGGTATGGATTTCTGATTAGATAAATGTGAAAAAGTAACACTCAAGAAAGAAAGAATTACAGAAACACATTCAATAGATCGAGATATTGTCACAAAGATTAGGAAACAGGTACAAGAAGAAACCTATAAATACCTAGGGATCAGCGAAGGAGATGGGATACAAAATACCCAAATGAAGGAAAAAGTAAGAAAGGAATGCTACAGGCGTGTGCGTCTGGAGTCAGATACCGAGTTGAATTCACAAAACAGAATATCAGCCATACAAACTTTGACTATCTGTGGGGTAAAATACAGTTTGATCGTCCGGATGTGTCCAGATCCGAAGGAGGCAGAGGATTAGTTCAACTAGAACTGTCTTACAAAACCACAACACTCGGCTTTCAAAGATACATGGAAAGTACAGAAAATTGGATGAGGATCTGTGTCAAAGAACATGAAAGAAATAAGGAATTTTATTCAGTAATAAACGAAGCCAACAAATTCAAAATAGAATTTCAAGTGGGTGGAGAAGTGCAAATAAACCCTAATATATCTACTACAGCGGCAAAGAACCTAAAAAAGAAAGCAAAAGCAAATGCAATGTACAAAATGCAGAAATGATGGCAAGATAAACCTTTTCTTGGTCAATATTCTGTCCATACCAAACAAGCTGATGTGGACAAACCCCTTACCCATCAGTTAAAAGCTGAAGGTTTTATTCTTCCTGCTCAGGAACAGTGCTTGCTAACTAGAAATTACTAGAAATTACCAAGTATACAAACTGTGTTAACCTAAAATGCAGATTCCGTGATAAATATCCAGAATTAATTGATCGTCTTGGATCAGGTTGTTAGCACCCACTGAATATAAAACTCGACATGATAGAGTGGGGCATTATCTGCACTGGAAATGATGCAACTTTTACGGGAAGAAAAACTGCAAGAAACTGGTATGAACATCATCCAGACCCGGTTAGAGATAGAACCTGTAACAATTTTATGGGACTTTACAATACACACAGACAGAACAATCAAAACTAATCGACCAGACACTGAGGAACAAAGACAGAAGGTGCTTTCTTATTGACATGACAGTCTCTGCATATTGTAATGTATCTTTGAAGTTCTTCAAAACTATCAAAATACCAGGATCTTGAAGTGGAAATCTAAAAAATGGGACACGAAGAAATCAATAATTCCAGTTGTAGTTGGAGCCTTCGGATTGATTGGAAAGAGTTCTGATAGACTCATTGAAGGGATTCTTGGTAGCCCATGCCTTAAAGAAATACTAAAAATTGTACTCACAATTCACACATTACGAAGAGCTTCATCTATACAGAATGTATGTAATATTAGTTTTAGACAAAAGGATCAGTGGAAAGGTGTATGCAACAGAAATCCAAGGAAACAACAACAACAACAATAATAATAATAGTACTGCGTTTTACATACTTCATGCAGCCACATACAGACGTGCGCACGCATGAACACATGTATGCACACGTGTGCACACTTCAATTTTGTGTGTCTGAGATAGTGCGAAAGAGAAGTCTTTTTGAAACCTTGAATAATGGAACGCACCCATTCAGCTTTTCGTCTGTCCTGGGTAAGACGATAAACTACATCCGCGTCCTGTGTAAGACGATAAACTTCATCCGCGTTCTGGGTAAGACGATAAACTACGTCCGCGTCCTGGGTAAGACGATAAACTACGTCCGCGTCCTGGGTAAGACGATAAACTACGTCCAACAGCAAGGCCTATGATCAGAAGGTTTTGAGGAGCATGGAATCACCTCTTGATTGCTGGTGTTCCCAGGTCCACCCTAACCCGAGGTGGTAGCACCTGTTAGGGTCCCAGCTATGGGCAAATAGTTAACACTCAAACTTGTGTAAAAATAGATTTTAATACCAGAAATACTTTGTAATAAAAAAAATATTATCAGCAATAATTTTTGAAGGAAAAATTATTATCAGCAATACTTTAAAAGAAATGTACTAGCAATACAGCTATGCATTCTTTGAAAAAAATATTACCAGCTATGGATTTCTTCAAGGAAAAATATTCCCAGGAATAGATTTTTGAAGAAAAACATATCAGCAGCAATAAAAATTTTGTCTGCATTAAATAACCCATTGAGGTTGATATGCCGTAAAAAAAACTAAACCAAACCAAATCAGCTTTTCGTTTATTCACTTTGCAACTGGACTCCAGAAAGAAAACATACAATAAAATCGCCCAAAAAGTTTCTCATTCTAACAAATCAATCATTTGGTCAGCAATAATGAAAGTGACACGGATATGAGTGTCGTGGATAGGAGGACAATTGAAAATGGTGGAAACTATGACAAATGGAAAAAAATGAAGTACTGCAAATAATGCAGTTATGTGCCATGCGTGATACACGATTAGGCGATCATGTATCTTTCGATACATGACTGACGAGACAGATTTTGTTCCCGCAGTAGGTTGCCATTTCTTTCTGCGGTAGACCAGTTGCCATCCAAGGCTAAAGAACCCGGTCTGTCCTACTATTTACCCATAGCCGGGGAGAAGAAGATTCATACTTTTCTCACAAGTATTAGCACGTAAGTGAATGTAATGGATTCGACTGGATTTCGAACCCGGCCCTGACGATTCCTGAATCCGAGCTGCTATCCATTACTCCACCGTGAAGGAAGACGATGAGGTAATGTAAAGGTACAGAAAAACAAAGACAATACAACATAGACAAGACAGACAATAACATTAGAATAATCAACAAATGCAGCTTCTTTTTTCTTTCTATCTTTCTCTCTCTCACATTCTGTTTCTCTCTCTCTCTCTCTCTCTCTCACTCTCTCGCATTTCTCATATTTTATTGGAATGATATATCATTATATTTTTGACTAAGCTCAGAATTTGTGCTAAAACTTTTTAAGCCGAATCTTTTCATGAAGTCTGTCAGTAAAATCCTTAGTAGCTCAAAGGTCAAACATTTCTCAGGTTTATTCACTCAAAATGAAAGACGTTCAAATTTTTGCTTTATTTTAGCCAAAATAACCGATTCGATTACTAAACATAATCTGATATTTTGATGTACTTAAACACTATTACTGACTCATATGACTCAAATATGAATTATTAGGTCTCATTCTTGATAGTTTCAGCTGATTCTCAGTATTTACTAAATGAGTTTCTATGTCTGTGCGCAAGTAGGTGTGTATTATATACATATATGTCTATAAAATTTAGAAGAAGAGAATAAAGTGGGAATGAAAAATGCTGCTGCTGCTCGCCGTTACAGCAATTCGTAAGACGCATAGACTCTTTTCTCTGATAAGCTCCGGGGTATCACTAAGGAATCAGTCTAAAACTCCTTTAATAATTCAATGCATTGCTCACTAGGGGTGGGGGCAGAACTATAGAAATAGAAAATGAGTGATCTCGTGATAATGTTGGCAGTGAAGGCGGGTAAAAAGTTCATGATGGGGTGAGCTCAGTATTTAGGGATTTACATTTTTAATAATCTAGAGTTGTGAACAAAGACCAAAGAAAATTCAGAGGAAGAAAATCAGGATCGTAAAACTGGTGTCAGTAGATCGGAGATGGTTACGGTATCAGTGAACAGAAGATTGGAATGGACTTGAGCAATAATTTGGTAATATTCTTGCAGCGTTCGATATCAGTGAAACAAATTTTGTAAATTAGGTTATACAAGATCCCATCTGCATCTTCAATTATTATTTAGGTAAGTGGAGAGAGAAGTGATTTTCTTTCTTTCTTTCTTTCTTTCTTTCTTTCTTTCTTACATTGTATCCAGTCTCCTTTCTTTCTTTCTTTCTTTGTAGCCATTCTGCTTACTTTCTTTCTTACTTTGTATCGAGTCTCTTTTCTTTCTTTCTTTCTTTCTTTCTTTCTTTCTTTCTTTCTTTCTTTCTTTCTTTCTTTGTATCCAGTCTCTTTTCTTTCTTTTTTTCTTTCTTTTTTCTTTCTTTCTTTCTTTCTTTCTTTGTAGTCATTCTTCTTTCTTTCTTTTCTTTTTTTTTTTTTTTCTTTTTCTTTGTTTCCAGTCTTTTTTCTTTCTTTCTTTCTTTCTTTCTTTTCTTTCTTTTTTTTCTTTCTTTCTTTTTTTTTTCTTTCATTGTAGTCATTCTGCTTTCTTTCTTTCTTTCTTTTTTATCTTTCTTTTTTCTTTCTTTCTTTCTTTCTTTCTTTCTTTCTTTCTTTCTTTCTTTTTTGTAGCCATTCTGCTTACTTTCTTTCTTACTTTGTATCAGTCTCTTTTTCTTTCTTTCTTTTCTTTCTTCTTTCTTTCTTTCTTTCTTTCTTTCTTTTCTTTTGTTTCCATTCTTTCTTTTATCCAGTCTCTTTTCTTTCTTTCTTTCTTTCTTTCTTTGTAGTCATTCTTTTCTTTCTTTCTTACTTTGTATCTTTCTTTTCTTTCTTTCTTTCTTTCTTTTCTTTTCTTTTTTCTTTCTTTCTTTCTTTGTATCCAGTCTCTTTCTTCTTTCTTTCTTTCTTTCTTTCTTTCTTTCTTTCTTTCTTTCTTTCTTTGTTGTAGTCATTCTGCTTTCTTTCTTTCTTTCTTTCTTTTCTCTTTTCTTTCTTTCTTTCTTTCTTTCTTTTCTTTCTTTCTTTCTTTCTTTCTTTCTTACTTTGTATCCAGTCTCTTTCTTTCTTTCTTTTTCTTTCTTTCTTTCTTTCTTTCTTTCTTTCTTTCTTTCTTTCTTTGTAGCTTTCTGCTTCTTTCTTTCTTACTCATTGGTCTTTCTTTCTTTCTCTTTCTTTCTTTCTTTCTTTCTTTCTTTGTAGCCATTCTGCTTACTTTCTTTCTTACTTTGTATGGTCTCTTTCTTTCTTTCTTTCTTTCTTTCTTTCTTTCTTTCTTTCTTTCTTTGTAGCCATTCTGCTTACTTTCTTTCTTATCTTCTTTCTTTCTTTCTTTCTTTCTTTCTTTCTTTCTTTCTTTCTTTCTTTGTAGCCATTCTGCTTACTTTCTTTCTTTCCTTGTATCAGTCTTTTCTTTCTTTCTTTCTTTCTTTCTTTCTTTCTTTCTTTCTTTCTTTGTAGTCATTCTGCTTTCTTTCTTTCTTTCTTTCTTGCTTTCTTTCTTTCTTTCTTTCTTTCTTTCTTTCTTTCTTTCTTTCTTTTCTAGCCATTCTTTCTTTCTTTCTTTCTTACTTTGTATCGAGTCTCTTTTCTTTCTTTCTTTCTTTCTTTCTTTCTTTCTTTGTAGTCATTCTGCTTTCTTTCTTTCTTTCTTTCTTGCTTTCTTTCTTTCTTTCTTTCTTTCTTTCTTTCTTTCTTTGTAGCCATTCTGCTTACTTTCTTTCTTACTTTGTATCCAGTCTCTTTTCTTTCTTTCTTTCTTTCTTTCTTTCTTTCTTTCTTTCTTTCTTTCTTTCTTTCTTTGTAGCCATTCTGCTTACTTTCTTTCTTTCTTTGTATCGAGTCTCTTTTCTTTCTTTCTTTCTTTCTTTCTTTCTTTCTTTCTTTCTTTCTTTGAGTGTTGGTAATTTACTCATCAAACGGTTCTTCTCTTCCACTGTTTCTTCTTCAATTACATTTCTTCCCCCCATCGTCTTTTGATTACTTGCTCCTCCAAGTCACTTGTCTTCGTCATCAATGCCATTGTTGAATCAACGCTAAAAGATGAGCTGGTCTCGTCACTAGCGGCAATGACAACCGGGACACCGAAGAACTTCCGGCTTCTCTGAGACGCCATTGATGCCAGTGTCACAGGAAATACACAAAGATACAATTTCATAGATCAGATGTTTTTGAGTCGAATACACACCATGGTGATAATGATGGCAATGATAACAGCATTAACAACGATAATAATACCGCTTCAAAAATCGTTTTAAGCAAAACCAGTTCTTTTAAATATCAATCGCTGTGTTGCTTTTGAATCTTAGAAGTATTAAATTTCCGACAGGAATGGTCCAATCTATAAAATTGTAAAATGGATTAAGGAAATATTTTTTTTTAATTTACGAAGACTTTCCATAGTAACGTTACCTATCAAATGTTATGCTGAATTAAAGTTAGGATTTCATCTCCGTAATTTAAACAAAAAATGTTTTTCACTGTTTTACTGTTTAATTTCAATACGATAGTGTTAATTTAGAAAAGAAAAATCCAACTGATTTTATTAGGGAAATATATTCTTTGTCATTCATTTAAGTATTTATGAACTAAAATGTTATTAAAAAAATGTTTTTCAATTTTAATTTCTCATGTGAAACAACAGATTTTTTTCTTTAGAAAAACCCCTGATTAACTGCACCAGACGCATTTATTGTTTTCAATCATTGTAGATGACCTTCTCTTAGCGGCAATCGAAGGTCATTATATGAACTTTCATTTTCTTTTGTTTACAATTCCTTGTTATTCCGTTTTCCTTTAACAAATTTTGAATTTTTGGAAACGTCAAAATGATTCAAAGACTTCTCTAGGCATGCCAGTACCAAAATATAAAGCGTAAAAGAGTCTGAAATTTCTGTTAGTAATCTAATTGGGTGCTCTTAAACGAAAAATTTTAGCTTCTAAACCGAACACCGTATTTGAACACTAAATGTTTATAGATTATGAAAAGATATAAAACCTCTTCCGGAGAAAATAAAAAGATAGGAAAAAAGATGCTTTCATTATTTTTCGCTGATTCTTTTGTTATTGTCTAATAATTTACAAATCCCTTGGTCACAGCTTTTTTTTAAGCATTTCAACCCAAGCAAGGCAGGAGTGCCACTAGCACACAAGGGGTTACAGAGAGTGAAAGTAAGAATAAAGATGGCTGTTTGAGGAAAAGATAAACAGAAGGACTGAGATCAAGATCAAGGCATCAGAAGATGTCGATTGACATTACATTTAAACTTTTGAAGATTATTGTTATCAGGGAAGCAAGCAAAAGGAAAAAAATATGCGAGAGAAGGAATCTTTTGGAGTAGAAGAGGCGGTTATATTTAACTGTTTCGACAGTAAAAGAGTGGAACCGAGATGCCAACCTAGTAGCACGCTTAAATTCATACAATTGGGGCACCAGTGAAAATAGCTCGTCAGAGCAGTTGCCATGAAAATATTTGTAGAAAAGACAGAGGGAAGCCACATCACGTCTTTGAGAAAGTGAGTGGTGTCGAGATGCCAGGTCAGGACCTATAACATTGCATATCCGTCTCTGGATTTTGTCGAGGATCTCGAGATGAACAGCGGGGGCACCAGACCATATATGGCAACAGTGTTCAATGCAAGGTCGAATGGTAGATTTGAAGGATGGACTCAGACGAGAAAAAAACCCTTCTGGAACCACACAGAGAACCATTTTTCCTTGCAGTAGATGTAGCTATTGATTCAATGCAGTTGTTGTTCCACGTCAGGTCAGTGGAAAACGTCAGACCAAGAAGTCGCAGAGAGACGCTCTCGTGAATTTGAGCGTCAGCAGGGAGGTTTCTCTATGGTGGGTAAATGTGAGCAGTTTGAATATTTTTTCTTTGGAGATGAACGTAAACTAAAGTGTGTTATAGCGAAACAGCCATTTTTAACGATCGCTCAGATCATTAAAAGTCATGGATTCAAGGAGAACAAATGGTGCGGAATACTTTGGAAATTGGTACCGATCAAGAAAACTCCATTCAAAGTCGATAAAGGCATGAAACTGAACAGTATATAACTACTCCGATGGACAAATTTTATTTGAATGCGGAAAGTTTCAGTCACACACATTCAAATTGAAGTGCATATTTATTCATGACAATACTTCTTTACGTGTATATAAGATGCCCATGAATTTCTTGAGTGTAAAAGATTTACAGGAGACAAGATAATAAAATAGACCCTATCATGTCATGATCTGAATCCAATGGAGAATCTATGTTCAGTACAGATTAAATTATATGAAGATGGCAAACAATAGAACTGTTAAGCTAACTTTTACGAAGAATTTAAAACTTCTACGTCAATAATTGAAACTGCTGAAGCCAAGAACTTTACAAAGTGAGTGGATAATACATTAATATATATCATATGTGTCAGGATTATCATATGTACTCATTATTTATTCTATGATATTGGGTTGGTGCATAATTATCTGGCGTTTTTAAACAGTATTTATTACGGAAAAAGAAACATAATAATTCAACAATAACATTTTTAAATGATTATCCCAGAGCATGTGATTATGGACATACATTTTTATAACCTTAAAATAAAATATTTTTATTAAAAAAGTAAACAAAATAACAATTTTTATTAACAAATAACTCACCTAAAAATGCCTGATAATTATGCACCAACCGAATAGGTGTTGATCAAGTGCATATGATTTTATTATATTGTTATTGAAGTAAAAAGCGATTCTCTGGTTTTGCCTAATAATTTCTGAGAACCTTCTTTTTTTATAATTTCAATAACTTCAATAAAATATGCGGAAACTAAACCCAAATTTAATATAGGCTTTGTTTTGATGTCTAACACGATCTTTGAAATTTGACAAAATCTTTTCAAAGCAAGCTCGAGCTATTAATGTTTACGTGAATTGCATAATAACTTAAACACTTTGTTGTTAACTGACATAAGAAATGTAAAACGAATACTCGATTATGAAGAGAACAATAAATTCCTAAAGACACACAACATCACTGCGTGATAAATAAATAAAAATAAGCAAACAACAATTTCAGTTAAAAATTTAAAAAGTATACGAAGACACAAGGGTTGAACAATTTAAAAACACCTGAGAACGAAAATTATTACATGGTCAATATGCACTCAGGTGTAATGAGACGGGTATAGATAAATAGAAGACCCACCACCCCCACTCCAGTAGCCGAAGAATATAGGTTTAATAGTCTATTTAGCAGGAATTACTAGGAAAAAAATAATCAACTTGTCCAAGATCTCGGTTAATGACAAGAAGAAGAGGAAGAAGAAGAAACAGAAAAAAGAAGAAGAAGAAGAAGAAAAAAGAAGACGAAGAAGAAAAAGAAAAAGAAGAAACAGAAAAAAAGAAGACGAAGAAGAAAAAGAAAAAGAAGAAAAAGAAGAAACAGAAAAAAAGAAGACGAAGAAGAAGAAGAAAAAGAAGAAAAAAAAGAAGAAACAGAAAAAAGAAGAAACATAAAAAAGAAGAAGACGAAGAAGAAACAGAAAAAAGAAGACGAAGAAGAAAAAGAAAAAGAAGAAGAAGAAAAAGAAGAAGAAACAGAAAAAGAAGAAGAAGAAGAAGTAGAAGCAGCTATAATAATCACCAAAATCCCCAGGAAATGAGAAGTTATCCAACTGTTGCTTCTATCATCTGTCATCAATCCATAAAAACCTTGCACAAAATTTATCAATGCTAATTAATAACCCTAATGAAATTTCATAACGGATCACTCAAGGAATGAATACGAATAAATCGTGGAAAATTGCAAAGAAAAAGATAAAATTCAATCACAGCCTGGATAGATTACTGTAAATCGTTTTCTCGGTGATAGCAAATTTCCTTAAATATAGCATGAAACAGTGGAAACCAGATTATACCTAATCACACCAAAGGTACTGCCATTTCCATTTGTTTGAATATTCGACGAGGGTACTCCCAGTCGCCTCCTCTGTTCTGTCTGTCCTTACCCCACCCCTCTCGCATAGACTAAAGAGTAATAACTAAGGACACAAAATAAAAAAGAAAATCTTTAATCACCTACTCTATATGGATAATATCAAACTCTTTGCCAAATACGACAATGAGTTGAAGGGTATCCCCATTACTGTAAAATGTTTCAGTGATGACATCAGTATGCATTTCGGATTAGATAAATGTGAAAAAGTAACATTCAAGAAAGAGAGAATTACAGAAACATACTCATTAGACCGAGATTTTATCGCAAAGATTAAGAAACAGGTACAAGAAGAAGCCTATAAATACCTAGGGATCAGCGAAGGAGATGGAATACTGTTATGGGATCCACCCCTTTTTCATACAAGTGGACTCGACCAGCGTGTACTTTAAATTTTTTTTTCCATTTTCATTTTATTAATGTTTCTTACGTAGTTTGAGGTGTAGATGAAGAAAAAAACAATTGCAACCCTGTACCGGCAATATATATGCCTTAAATCAAAGTCTGCATTGTTGCGGTTTTAGCCCCTGGTAGTCTTCCAAGGCCCAACGTAGTCATCCATGCCCCAAGAAAGCCGATTTACAAAAAAATAAAATATATATTGTAAATACCCAGAGTCAGTCAGAGTAGAGAGAGCAGTGATTGTGATTGAGTTGGAGGTAGAGTAATAGTGTGAGGTAACCGCTTGTAGAAGTCACAGTTACAAGCACGTAGGCTCTAAGGAAGTCCTACTTCGAGACTGGATTTACCAGATTGTATATATATATATATTATTATTGCTACTAACCGTGTTTCTGGATCTGCTAACCGTATTACCCATTGTATTATTGTGTAAATACATTTATTTGTTATATTTTATTCCTGCGTTTGTCATTCATTGGAGACCGGATTTCATCTCGGAATCCACAACAAATACAAAATACCCAGAAAAAGTAAGAAAGGAATGCTACAGGCGTGTGCGTCTGGAGTCAAATACCGAGTTGAATTCACAAAACAGAATATCAGCCATACAAACTTTGACTGTTTCTGGGGTACAATACAGTGTTAATTCGACCATAGCTGACATTAAGCGAATGGATGTTAAAACGAGAAAACTTCTCACTTGCCGCCGCATGCATCATCCTATCGTTGATGTTGATCGTCCGGGTGTGTCCAGATCCGAAGGAGGCAGAGGATTAGTTCAACTAGAACTGTCTTATAAAACCACAACACTCGGCTTTCAAAGATACATGGAAAGTACAGAAAATTGGATGAGGATCTGTGTCAAAGAACATGAATGAAATAAGGAATTTTATTCAGTAATAAAGGAAGCAAAACAATACGAAAGTGCAAATTACACTTACTGCAGCGGCGAAGAACCTAAAAAAGAAAGCAAATGCAATGTACCAAATGCAGAAACGATGGCAAGATAAACCGCTTCACGCTCAATACTCTACCCGTATCAAACAAGCTTATGTGGACAAACACCATACCCTTCAATGATTACGAAGTGCAGGGTTAAAAGCTGAAACTGAAGGTTTTTATTCTAGAAATTACCAAGCCCACTGAAAAATTGTGCTGACCCGAAATCACATTCTGAGATAAATATCCTGAAACAATTGATCATCTTATATTAAGTTGTACAGTGTTAGCACCAACTGAATATAAAACTCTCTATGATAGATTAGGAGCTTGAAATCGAAATCTCAAAAATGTGGAACATTAGGACATCAACAATTTCTGTTGTAGTTGGTGCCCTCGGATTCTTTGGAAAAGATTCCAATAGACTCATTGAAGGGATTCCTGGTAGCCCATGTACAGTCACGTGGTCACAAGTACAACACACACCTTATGAAGGGATTTATCTATGTAAAATATGTGTGATCTTAGGTGGTTTTTCCTTTTGTTTCCTCACAAAATACTGTGGAAAATGTCATATCATTTCTAATCTTAGGTCTCTGGTTGACATAATAATAATAGAAATCTCTAAAACCTTTGACAATTTATTATAAATAGATTTTGGAATGAATTGGTGAGTGCCTGCAGGGAAAGTAAACTTTTCGCCTTCCTTGCTAATTTTGATTCCATTTATTTATAAAATATGCAATATTTCTTTTAATATGTACATTTTCATTTGTTATTGCCGTTGAAGATAAAAGAAAACTCTTCTTCCGTTCAGAAAATAGCAGAAAGAAGCAGAACAAGTGTTCTGAACTACAATTATTCTTGTAATTCCCCATGTATAGTACGCCTTCATCCATAATACGCACCCCTAAAATTGTGCTGAAAGTGTTTGAAAATGCTTCTACTCGCGCATAATACGCATCCCTTGTTTGATAATCAAACCCCATAAGTTGTACGTCTCCAATTTCATTACGGCCAGCGTTTCCTACTCTTATTAAAAAATTAGTCTTAAACATAGAATAATATTATTTTAATTTAGTTTTATGATAATACTTATTTTATTTTACATTTGTAAGTATTGTTAGGTATATATAATTGTATTTGACATCCTTATGAGGTCGCAATCGTCGTATGTTAGTGTCAAATTGTCGTGTTTGTGGTGAATAGTCATTTCGCAACTGAAAACGACCTGTGAAACGGCAAATTTTAAAGATTTCTTGCACTAATTTTGCTTGTTATTTTTTTTTTTTAAATGTGTATTATACATGGGGAATTAGGGTAACTTTTACTTTAATTCGCCCTGTTGCTTCATACAATTCTCAATGTGAATGTATTTAGAATAAAAAATAGAAATTAAAATGTTTGAGCTTTATTAATTTTAGCGTGCAATCAAATACAGGAAGGAAATCTTTCACCTCAAGGTGAAAGAAAATCCTTTTGCAAATGTTCGTACTGGAAAAACCTGCAGCATTCAAATTTCTTTAAAACGCGTTTCCTGCTTTTCAGCTAAAGAAAAAAAAGTTTCCTTTAATGTTATAAAATATTTCTCTATGTGAGATAAGCGATGCTAAAAACCATCTTGTTTTATGTACAATTCAAGGATTGTATTGAAAAACTCATTGACAATAAACAACAGATTTAATCAGTGAGACATTGAAGTCAATAATGTCTTAAATAATGAATCGATCGTAACTTTTACTAAACGAGTACAAAAAAGACCCCCCCCCCAAAAAAAAAACAAGTTTTACAATATAATCTTTAGTTTCTAGTTATACTTTTTCCTTCCTTCATTCTAGCTTTTTACTTACTTATGAAGCTTATCACAATCGCTTACTTATCTTTCCCTGTTATTCATTTCTTTGTGGTACTTGGCAATACTTTGTCAATCCAAAAATGCTAGATAATATTAAAAAAAAAAAAGTTGTATTTTACAGCGAGTAGACATCTAACAATTTCTGCAATGGTGTTGCCCGTTAACCTGGTTTCTAAGAAAAACTTTTCAAAATCTTTATTTCTTTGCGGAAAGCTTTGTAATAATCGCAGATCAGAAAATTTCATGTTTTGTTCGGCACACATACAAACACGTGAACGGGGCACCTCGGCCTGGTGTAATAGTTAGCAAGCTTGTCTCGCTAGATTAGTTACGACTGAAAAGTGAGTTCGATCCTCACTAGGTGCTCCATACTTTCGGCCTTGTGCCACATCTAAGCCATGCTTAGAAAATAACCATACAAAAACGTGAACGTTTGGTCTTCAATAAATATGATTACGACCACCAGCAGTTGATCTCTAACCCCAATCTCCACCAAAATTTTAAAAATGGCAGAAAAAAAAATGACACAATTTTATATTCGGACTATAGTCCTCATCTTTGTTGTTGTTATCCTAACGTTTCGGACTTCCTCAGGGGTATATTAATATGGGTAACCTACAGGGAATTCTGAACTGAACCTTTATTTTATCTACGGTGTAGACTATTCTCGGGATATCGTCTCTTACTTATTTTTATTTAGTACTGTCCAGTCTCCACTATGGATTGAACTCACAAACACTATGTCACCAAATTCATAGACCATCGCTCTAATTCATATGGCAATTTTTTGTTGTAATTGCTTTTCTCTGGAATTTCTTATTACTGGTTCCCATATTGTAGTCATTTTTCTGGTAAAAAAAATGCAATGATAACAGCAAAAATTGCAATATGAGCACTGGTAAAAATGGTTGCTGAAGACATTAGGTTTATAAATACCATGGCATAGTGGACAAAGTCGTTAGTGAGATCCAGTGACAGGACCCAAAGAGTGTGAGTTCAATACCTGGTTAAGGCAGTTGAGATTTTTCAGAGGGAAATTAACAGGAGATAACTGACATCCATTAAACATGGCACGTGGAACTAGAACAGTCTACCCCAGTGAGCGAAATAAAGGTTTCAGTTCGAAATTCCAACCGGAAGGCCGGAGCGTACAACGGCCGAAACGTTGTAATAAATATGGCAAAAAAGATGAGGACGATAGTGCAAACAATGTAGATAGTGTATATAATACTTCATCTCAGAAATATAGGAAAATTAATGTCAGACTCTTGTTGGAAGAATGTTCTCTGTACACAGAACATCGACATTTCCATCGGATTATCTACTGGAATGTTAGTACGTCTTTCCAGGAAGAGGGCTGATTGTAATCGGTTTCTTGACCACTAGCAAAAAAAATGTTGAAACTTAAATAGTGATCCCTTTCTTTCGTATACATACAAATTCAAGAAGATTTATTGAATTATATTATATATAAATGCAGAAAGAATGCAAGAGTTGGTTTTAGAACCTTGTCAATATAGGTTAACCTCCATGCTAAATCGTCCAGCTTTTCATTTTCATCAATTCCATTAAATAATTCATTCTTTCTTCGTTTTCCCCACTCATTTGCTTCCCTTTCTCTCTTTTCACTGTCGGCCTCTTCCTTTCTGTATGTTCTTTTTCAACCTCTTCTTTCAACTGTTTTAATTCATTCGACAGTCTCATTTCCTCTTTTCCTTTTCTTTCTTCTTTTCTTTTTCATTTACATTTTTCCTCTACTCCTTTCCTCATATTTTCACCTCTTTTTTTTATCTTTTAATCTCTTTAAAATTTCCAATTTACTTCGAAATTTCCAGACAACAGACGCACACTCTGGAATTCATTTTTCTTTCGATTCAATGTTGTTGACTGATTTCGACTTATTATCGTTTCTAGCATTCTTTTAGAAAGTTCTTCATTATACAGGGTGTCCATAAAGTTCGTGTGCACTTTAAAAAACTTATAACTTTATTTGCATTTGCGGTAGAAATAATTTGTAAAAAGAATTAGAAAGGAGTAAATCTATATTTTTTAAGGTTTTATTGAAGTTTTATTTAAGTTTCCACATGTCCTCCATCATTAGCAATACAAAGGGTAATACGATTTTGCAGTTCACGGAAAACATTTGCCAACTGATTTACAGTAATGCCTAAAATCACGTTAGTTATTTTAGCTATACTTAAAACTAGGTAAATTAAACTTTATAACATTTTTTACAGATTATTTCTATCGCAAATACAAATAAAGTTATAAATTTTTTAAAGTGCACACGAACTTTATGGACACGCTGTATATTGTGCATAAATAAGCGAAAATACTATATTTTTTCCTCTTCTGTTGACGATTTAATCCAGCAGGAATTTAAATTAAGGCATTATCAGTGGATACTGACGGTAATGTCCGCTGAAGATTGGCTTATGATATTTAAATGTCTTGAATTTATTCTTCGTGCGAGTTATTAGTAAATTCAAGAAGGCCAAATGATTTTTGATATCTACTTCTATTGTGAACTGTATCGAAGTTCCAGCATAGGGAAAAACACGAAGAAAATGTCTGTGTATTCCATCCTTTGTAGCAGGGTCAAAAAAGGCGAAACCAGTAAACCCATAAAAAAAGACTGGAGGAATATCGAAAAGTCGTAATTCAATGGCGACACAGTGATCGTGGATAGAGGGAAAAGGGTGGATACCAGCATCTATGGAATTAAGTAAAAATACTAGAGAGAGAATAACACTGGGGAATCAGACGTGTGAAGAAATCAGCACATATGTTATGCTATGACGTCCTCCTCAGTAGGCGTAGCATAGAAATACATACAATATGGAAGCCGTTACAAGCAGCAGAAACTATAGTGTCCGCAAGAGTTAGATTAGGTTTAAGGTTCAAAGTTCTAGAGTCATAATTAGGGTCACTAGCCTAGTTGATTAAAGCGTTGGTTTCTGAATATGGGGACATAGTAATTGGGCCCGGTGGCGCAGGCTTAGTTTCAGTGAAAACAGAGTTAGCAATAACTAACTTGTATTAAATAGTAACGAGTTATTGAACATGAGTTATTAAACATTGAACACCAACATAAGCAGTGGAACGAGAACACTCAACTCCCGTAATTTAAATAAAGGATTCATTTAGACTTGTGTATGCGGTCAGCCATATTGTTTTAAGTGCCTAAAAATGAAAAACACAACCATATTTAAACATGAAAACAATAAACAAAAACTAAAAATTCTTGAAGCTATATACATGAAACAGTTGAAACCTCACCTGAACAAAATAAACTATGAAATCTCCACAAATATTCTTAAATGCCTATAATTGATAACAGAAGCCATTGGTTTATACCAACGGCTTCCCATACTTCACGTTTTCACTCTCGCGTGGTCATGGGTGATGTCATGAGCCGCGGTGCGATTTTCGCTTCCAGTGTCTTGTATGCATGAGTTTATTATTGCTTGGAAATCTTCCATGCAAACAAAACATACTATCATTGTTGCTTTGTCTGTGTACTTAATTTATTGTAATGTACTTGTCATCTCTGATGATGGCTTATGTAAGCCGAAAGCTTAGATAAGATTAAAAAACATGTATATGGTGATTTTATTTCGTCTTTCAATGATAATGTTATTAAGCTTATCAGACGATATGAAAGGAATTTGTTTAAAATAAATAGACAAAACTTGTCTACATTATTTAATGAAACATGCATTAATGAAAAAATGATGCCTAACTACACACAATTTATATATATATATATATATATATATATATATATATTATAAATTAGGGACTGGCTGTTCTTGAGTCGGTAGGTTACCAACGTTGAGATAATTTGGCCCCAAAACTCTCAGTTAATGCAGGAGTTTCCCCTTGTTCCATACCCTCCATGTGGGTAGATTCCTGAGGATTAATAAAAAACAATAACACCTGATAATAAAAACTCGCACTATATTCGAGTATGTATGATATATGAGTTAATAAAGAACTAATAAGAGTCAGGATATGCCCCCCCCCACTCTCTGTAATTACACACAAACACACACACATATATATATATATATATATATATAAATATATATATATATATATATATATATATATATATATATATATATATATATATATATATATATATATATATATATATATATATATATATATATATATATATATATATATATGGCGGTGCGTTTGGTTTTTTCACATCCTGTAGCTATTTGCTTTTATTTTGCTTATCTTCGCACATTGAAAATATGTCTCTTCTGAATTTGGCGCCTGGTTGGTAACTTTGTTTGGAACATCATGCGTTCTATCGGTTACAGATGAAAGCAAATATCAAAGTAGATTTATGAGCGTATCGTGCTTGCCACTGATAAATTACCTTTAGCATTGACACGGCCTAAAATGAAGGCAACTCAATTTTGATATGGCTGGCCAATCTTTTTCTTTCTTTCTTTCTTTCTTTCTTTTCTTTCTTTCTTTCTTGTTTCCACTATTTTTGTTTATTTTATTGTTTTGTATTTCCTTAATTTGTATTGGTAACACAAAATTCATTCCCCCAGAATTTCATCATTCCATTCTTATCTTTCATTGATTATTACAAAAGCTCTTAATCTAAATTACAAACAGTTCGATTGAACTGATTGGATACATATCGAATGATATTAAATCATTTTGAAAGGAATTAAAATACCAGGTTCGTTATCAGTAATCGTTATTAACCAGGAATCCAGTACTTATTTCCATGAGATCATTTTCAGCTTTTCCGCGCCGCCATGTCTGTCTGGAGGCTGTCAGCTATTTGATCGAGTATAGCAACAACGTTCTTAAACATTTGTAACAGCGAAGGGTTATATAAGAAAAATACTAAATTAAGATACTAAAATTACAAAACCTTTTTTTAAAATCACATGAATTACCGCCCTTGCATTGGGGTGAAATCCGTTTTGAATTTACGATGTTAACACATAACACATCTATAGATATGCCACCCCTAAAGTTGGTCTCAGATGGGATTGAAAGTACTTGGGAAAATAATTATTATTTGAAAGAGAATCTTGGAATTTTCAAACACTGGTAAGGCATTTTTGTCTTCTCGTTAGTGAATTGTTATTATAACCCGCTAACGTTTTTAGCCCCAGTCAAAATTTAAAACAACAATTAAATGGATATTAACAATATTATCAATAAAGATATGAATAATTTTTCTTCTCGTTAATTTAAAAATTCTTCAATCGCGCGTGCGTGTGGGTGTTGAAAATTTAATCTTTTTTCAATTATTTACTTATGAGACGCCGTAGCCTTTCCTAAAACCCTTCAGTTTCGCATAAGAATATTTTTTTCCCTTTGGAAGCCGATACCTCACTAACATCCCGTCTTGACCCCCTATTACGCGTTGAAAATCATTTAATTCCCCAGAATGCATTTCAGAACTGGTTTGCAGCTTATTCACGTGTAAACACCGGTGAGAAGTTGAGGAAAATAGCGTCAAGAGATTTAGTGAAGAAATATTAAACGTTAGTTTAGTAGACTATTATTTATTTTTTTTTTTTTTAGAGAATTGTATTTCTCCTCTGACTTCTTCATTTTGACCTTTGTGGTCAGACACGGGAAAACAAAGAAAGTCATTTTCGATTGGCTAAAACTAGCAGGAATGAGAAATATAAAAAGAGATTTCAGTGAGTCTAATCTTACACGTCGAACAATGTAGACGTGTTAAAATCGTGTCTGGAAACAGTTCCCCAGTGGGGTGGGATAGCAACTCCACTAGCTAGTTAGAAATGTACACGTCGACGTATTTAATAAAATAGATAAGTTTAAAATTCTTTTGTTGATCTCTTATCTCCGAACTAAAAACCAACTAGCGATCACCGGCTGTGTGATAGAGAAGGCAACGTGAATATAAGTGAATCGACACCGTTACCCCAAGACCAACCCAACTCCAAAAGAAGGGGCTATACAATAGAAATACTGTTATGGAGGACGACCTGTTTATTCCCCACTTTTAAAACTTGTGTTTTTTATTTTTATATGTGTATTCTGTGCTAAGAAAGCTAAACATTAGGTGGATACTATAAGTAAGTTTATTATACATAACAAATACAATATGAAATACGGTAACACACTGGCCAATCTAGTAGTGAGTGCCACTAATTGGAAGGTCAGCGATTCACTTCTAACCAACTAGTGATCACCGGCTGTGTGATAGAGAAGGCAACGTGAATATGAGTGAATCAAGACCACGAAGGGCTGTACAATGAAATACTGTTAAGACGACCTGTCTCAAACCATTCCCCACTTTTAAGCCAAAAGAAGTGGCTATATTCTGTGCTAAGGGAATAAAATAAACTTAGTGGATACTATAAGTAAGTTTTATTGTACATAACAAATACAATATGAAATACGGTACAGTTATACACACGTAGTAGTGAGTGCCACACATCCTTGCGTCGTCTCGCCGTATTTTAGAGAGAAGCAACGAATTTGAATCGACGCCGTTAAAGACCAACCCAACTCCAAAGAAGGGCTATACAATACTGTTATGGAGTGACGACCTGTCTCAAACCATTCCCCACCAAGCCTTGTGTTTCAATTGTAAAATATTCTGTTAAGGAATAAAAGCTAAACATTAGGTGGATAATAGAAGAAAGGTTTATTGTACACAACCAATACAATATGAAATACGGTACAGTTATACACACTGGCCAATCTAGTAGGCACTAATTGGAAGGTCAGACATCCTTGCGTCGTCTCCGCTCTCCTTCTAGGGATCTTCTCAAAACTGAAATAGATTTTTGTTATGGTAAAAACCATTCCCCCACTTTTAAGCAGTTTTATATGTTATATTCCGTTAAAAGAATAAAAGTAAGTTAACATAAGAAATAATAATATGAAATACGGTACAAGTGAAACTAATTGAAGGTCAGTTTGCGTCGTCTCGCTCTCCTTCTAGGGATCTTCTAACCAACTAGCGATCACCGGCTGTTGATAGAGAAGGCAACGAATATGAGTGAATCAGCACCGTTGCCCCAAGACCAAACCAACTCCAAAAGAAGGGGGCTATAATAATATGGAAACCTGTCAGTAAACCATTTATACACACATTGTATTTGATATTCTGTGCTAAGGGAATAAAAAAAGCAAACATGAGGATACTAGTAGTGAGTTATACACCCAATATTTGGAAGGTGACATCCTTGCGTCGTCTCGCTCTCCTTCTAATCTTCTAACCAACCAGCGATCACCGGCTGTGTGATAGAGAAGGGCAACGTGAATATGAGTGAATCGACACCGTTCTCCTCTCAAAAGAAGGGGCTATACAATAAAATATATTTCCTCGATCTCTCGTACCATTCAGTTTTAAGCCTTTGTGTTTCAATTTTTATGCGTATATTCTGTGCTAAGGAATAAAAGCTTTAGGTGGATACTATAAGTAAGTTTTATTGTAATCAATCTGAAATACGGCAAGATTATACAGGTTAATTAGTGAGGGACACTATCCTTGGTCGTCTCGCTCTCCTTCTAGGGATCTTTTCAACCAACTAGCAGGATATTCCAGTGAATCGACACCGTTGCCCCAAGACCAACCCAAATCCAAAAGAACGCAATGAAATACTGTTATTGTCTCAAACCATTCCCCACTTTTAAGCCTTGTGTTTCAATTGTATTTTCTGTGTTATATTCTGTGCTACCTAAACATTAGGTGGATACTATAAAATAAGTTTTTATTGTACATAAATGCATGGCCAATCTAGTAGTGGGACACATAAGTCGTTTCAGGATCTTCTCACCAACGATGGATCACCGGCTGTGGATAGAGAAGATATTGAATTGACACCGTATCAGCACCAACCTAACTCCAAAAAGAAGGCTATACAAAAAGGAATATATAGCCGTATTTTAACCGATCAAGTTTAAAAATGTTAATATACAATAGAAGTTATTTGATCTCTTGAGGCATTTCAAATGCACAAAACTGAAATATATTTTTAGTAAGATTTTTGTTAAAACTTGCTAATGGAATAAATAAGTAACAGATGGATAATAGAAGAAAGGTTTATTGTACAACAAGTAAAAAAATACAGGAATACACACAGGTTGAGGATCAAAATTGGAAGGTCTTTATGTCTTCTCTCTCTCTCACTCTTCCTCAAGTCTCGTAGACAGTAGACTTTTATGGTAACTACCTATAGTGTAATCATCTATGGGTGTGACAGGTTATTCCATTACAGACAATTATTGAGTCTTGTTTTTCCCCAAATGCACAATATTTTATGATCCGACAAGGTAGCTTGGATGTGCACAAGGCCGAAAAAAGGAATTACACCACCTCAGCCGTAATTGTTCTAGGTGCCCAAAATGCAATTTATATATATATATTTTTACTCCTGGAAAAAAGTCAAAGATTTTTTTGTTTAGATACGCAATACAGATTGATTGGCAGTTAAATGCTACTTTGAATTCATTTTGGAATCATCATTTGAAGTTGTCTTTCATTTGACAATTCGCTATGTAATTTTAATATAACTTTTTTGTTACATGAACAATAAACTGCACTTTGTAAAATCAATTTAACTTGCATGAATATTGTAGAGTTGATAAGTAGAAGACTAATCTTAATAGTAGGGATTCTTTTGGTTGTCTCATTAGGAGTAAAACTTTCCTGTTAATTGGTTCTACTTCAATGGAAATGTAGTAAATTTGTTGTAAAAACTACTGAGACGCTGCTAATCGCTGGAAATTCATTTCAGTAGGAAAATTGGTATTAGTTTTAATTGAAATGGTCCTTATTTGAATGGAGAAATGTGTTTTAACAACCGTCATCAATTCGTCGCTCGGAATAAAAGCGAACATTTTTTTCTTCATTCTTTTGTATTTAATTTGAATCACAGATTGTACCAGTAATAATTGTGGAGTTGTATAAGAATTAAGAGCTCGCCTCTCGAAGATCTCATAATGGCGGCAAGATAGACTTTTAATTACAAGTATATTTGTTCTACTTCAAGTAAACGATGCAATTAACTTCACCAGTCATTTTTATTTTTGTTCGTGGAGCATTTTTTGATATTTGAGAACATTTGTGAATTGATGGGGAACCGATCATTTTTTAAGTGTTGTCGGATATAATTGCTTAATCGGGCTCCCATATCCAACTGAAGTTTAATTGAGATGTTCTTGATGAATACATTAACACGTTTTTAGTCATTAGGATAAAATTTTATAGGAATTAATTTGCCTGGCTTTTGTTCTATAATAAATGTGTGTAATAGTTCATGCCCAATTGATTATTCATACAATTATCAAATGAATAAAACTAAACGTAATACAATTTCTATATATAAAACAGAGTATGTCTGTGTGTCTGTCTTTCTGTGTGATACTTTTTCAATCGAGATCCATCCAGCCGATTTTGACCAAACTTGGCACATATATTGTAAAATGTACTAGATAGAGTCTTAGCGTAAAAATTCGATAATTTTTTTAAAAAATCAATAAGCGATAGAGCCGATCAAAAATTGATAAATTAAACTTATTTCCTTCGATTTCGTTCAAACTCGGTATGTAGGTTGCTTGCATCATGAAGAGCTCAACGATACATCATTTTTATTTCTACGCCACTACGTTTAGAGAAAAACCGCGAAAAACGAAAAATCGATTTCAACACAAATTTTAAACTAAAAACTCCATCTATTTTCAAGCAATCTAATACAAATTTTAGTCAATTGTAACCAACAATAAGTTGATTGTTTAACAGTCATTTAACTTGATAATTGAGTTCAACCATATAATGAAAACCCGCGTAAATAGCGAAAAATGGCGATTTTTCCTGTTTTTTTCTTATTTTTCGTTGATCTTTCAACCAATATTCATCAAACTTAACAAGTGTTTTATAAATGGATCCTCTTTGATATTCCTGATAACACACTGGCAAATTGAATTTCAAAACTCCAAAATAATTGTGGTCTGAAGTGGGTCTTCATGTTGTCTGTTTTACCACTTCATGTCCTCGGATAACTTCGATTGAATAAATACAGACTACTTCTGTTATATCAATAACTGCATTAATTCAAAATGTTTTTTAATGTAAGTTTTTTAATATTGTGGCATTAGCAAGGCCTTTCTTGACAGGTGAAAAAGCTTGAAAAAACTGGTGACGCTTTCTCTGACTTGCGACTAGCACATTTTCATCTAACAAATTCCAAAGCCTCGACATCAAAAGATTGGCTTTGGACTTTGTGAGACAAAAATCTCTGATCAGGTCGTTGAGCTCTTTTTGGTTGAGGTACAAGGTCGAAAGTGAGGAATACCCAGTGAGGATCGAACTCACTCCTCAGTCGTAATATGTTCTAGCGTGACAAGCTTGCTAACCATTACACCACCTCGAGGTACCCAAGATGCAAAGTATATATATTTCAATAAGACTTCACATTCTACCACTATAAACGCACCGACGTCATTGAATATTGGAGAATGTATGGGCTTCTCTCCTCATTTGCGCCTCTGTTATCTGGATCAATAACTTCATCCTCTTCCGAATTGCTCTTCTCTTCTGAAGACGACTGGAGGAACGTTCGGGGAACTCAGGGTAGTGTAGCACTGGAGCGATAGATAACACATGGTTTCGGCGCATTCTTGCCAGTTCGACGTTTGGAAGCGACCACCATGCAATTGCTTGAGTGGTCAGCTGGTTCCTCCCAAATTAATGAAATTTCAAATTTCAATATTTTCCCCTCTGTACCATTCTGTAGAAGAGAAAAATAAAAATATGATTATGAAAAATACAAATATATTTCATCCAGTGTTATTGAAAAATTCTACAAAAATTAAATTTTTGATTTTTGAAATTTCTAAAGGTCGTATGCTGGAATAATTCCAATTCTGGCTTTGGACAACAATTAATGTAGCAAAGGTCGCGTAAATACGGAATCTTGAATACTGAGCATTTACGGAATACCGTATTTTTTATGGCTTTTGCCACTGACCCAGTACGGAAAAAAATCCATGATGTTGAAACATATTTAAGACATATTTTTCAATAACACTGGTTGAAAATAAAATAAAAAAAGATAGAAGTAAAAATTATTTAAATTCGAAAAGTTTTACAATGATAATTTCCATTATCAAAACAAGCAAAGCTATTAGAGTTATTTTGAAGAGTTTGCAGGTGAAATGAAGGGCCAAGGGTTTGTCTTGATCCACGATAAGCATGTCGGTATTTACTAGAACTACGAGGGTAGTTGTGGCACAAGGCCGAGTTAAACGTGGGACATCCGAGCCCTTAGGCACGGCCAAAAAATCCCCGTATAACTCACATAAACGGGATCGGGTCGGTCTACCTCTCCGAACGAGACACTGCCCTTCGGCATAGCCTCGTCCAGGTTCCTCTCTGCTTAGAGGCAGAGAGTTCGACCAGCAAGCCGAAAAAGATAAGCATGTCGAATTATGTCTTGTAGGCTTCACACATTTTAGCAGATGTTTGCCCAGAATATTTTTTCGCTCCTGTCTTGATAAATTCGCCACAGACATAGCAAAATGTGTCTACCGGATGCTTACAACCCCTTCATGCCATCTGGGATAAATTCTTCTATCAACGACGTTTTTACACTTCAAAACTGAACTGTTGATCTTACGTTCTCTGTATTTATACTGCTTATCTATGCTGCCAGAATGTTCTAGAAATTCTTGAAACATTTATGAATTTTTAGAAAGTTCTTGAAATTCTAGAAAACTTTCCTCCAGCAACTCATCACTGAATCTGTATGGAATGTAATAGAAAATAGATTAGTTTCAAAACATCGATGTTCAGATCACAAAAGCAAAGTTTGATTCGAATAATTGTCATTTCCTTTGCTTTCTAGACAAAAGACATTAGGAATTAATAGTTAAATGCCAAAGACAAAAATTTCAAAATTCTGTTATACAGCGTAAAAATTATATATTTTTCAATTGTTCATATATTCCATCATTCTTTGTGATTTTAATGCGAAAATTCCCAGAATTTCATTTGTCCTCTTAGTTTCAAATAATCGATATTGAATTTGTATTCATTGATATTTCACACCAATAATAAATAGTGGCTCACACACAAAAAAAAAAAAAAATCAAGTGTTGGCAAATTTGTTCAATGCTTCAGCACTTTTCTCAGTATTCTAGAGAATTTTAAGAATAGCATTGACTAGATGGTTTAAATTCTTTGTCGGATTTCCAATTCTTTTACTTTCTATAAAATGCATCTTGTGACTGTGCTGAGCACCTCAAATATGATGTAATCTTTATATTCTACTTTTTCTTTTTTCTCGTAAGAATAGTTTCTACCTTTTTATTTTCTTCCAGTTTTACTTTGGTCTGATGGAACAGCAACATTCACTTTGATTGTTTCTTTTCCTTGTTTATTAGATAACTATATCTGGTTTGGGTTTTGTTATGGTCCGGTTCCTTGTACCACGATGATAGTCCAAGGTAGAACCAATAAAGAAGAACGCGAACACAGGTATGGAATAACACAGATATATTACAAACAGGTATATATGCAGAGAAGTAGAAGTGTTAGTATGAACAGTCAGGTTTAGTAGAGAGAACAATGTAGTCTCGACCACTATAACTATTCCAATGTCTTGCAGTAATTGTCTGAACGCGACTCTGTTTCGGACTGCCTCTGCACAAGCCCTTTTTAACGTGGGCTCTCCGAGCCCGTGGGCTCGGCTGTAATAGAATATTGAACCCGTATATAAACGGGTTCAGGTCGCTTACCTCCCGAAAGAGAATCCGTCCTTCGGCGTAGCCTCCTTCGGGTTCCTCCCCGCCCGAAGGCAAAGAGTTCAACCGATCAGCCAGTCGACTGACTGACTGACTCTTTGCCTACTCCTGGGGTGCAGTATTTATTAAGTATGCAATAGTCCATCATTATTATTATTATTATTATTATTATTATTATTATTGGTAAGGTCCCATAACAGGTTTTTATGATGCTTTCAATGTCAACGCACCAGAAAATTGTACGTATTTTTATTCCCTAGAACAGTTTTCGATTTATGCATATACAACTAGTTTGCCTGGTCAAATCCCAGGATTTTTGCACAGTTCCCAGTGGATATTATTATCGTGCATTTTTCTAATCTTCTGAGCAATTATTCTGCACCCGTTTCAATTATGATTGCTAGTCTTATCACTTAGTATGCATTTGTTATCCTGTGTTTTGCATATCTTGGTTTTAATATAGTTTGTTTTTACAGAATTTTTCTGGATCACCATTAATAAGGATTCAGTTTCTCCATTTTAAATCTTCTTTTTGTAACTTTTCTAATCTTAAAGACAAAGACGGTACTCGAGTGAAGGAACAGCAACACGCGCGTAGATCAAAGAAGAGGGGTTTATTGAAAAGAGAATGCATTACAGAAAAAACAGGGAATCGGGTGGCAGGCTAGTAATTCCAGAAGCAAAGATTACCTTACCTCCCCACAAGGAAGGATGCAGCACGAAAACGTTTTTAATGTGGGGCAAAACCGATCCCGTTGGCTCGGGCAAAAATTCTCCGTATGCACGGGGACGGGTAGCTGTCTACCAGCCCAGACGACACTTTGCCATTCAGCATAGCCTCGTTTGGGTTCTTCTCTCCCCGAAAGCAGAGAGTTCGGCCAGCACAGCTGGAGACGAATCTCTAATTGCCGAAGCAGTTATTTACCTTACCCCCCCTCCCCGCGAGAGAGGATATGGCACAAGGCCGTTTTTAATGCAGGCAAATCCGAGACCGTAGACTCGGGCAAAATTTTCCCGAAGACCCCGTAAAAACGGGATCGGGTAGTCGTCTACCCCTCAGACGAGATTCTGCTCTGCTGCTCGGCATAGTCAAGGATGGGTTCCTCTCTACTCGAGTTTCACCATGCAAAAATTCCTTGTAGACCCCGTATACACGGGGCCGGATAGCTGTCTACAACCCCAGACAAGACTCTGACCTTCGGCATAGCCGCGTCTGGGTTCCTCTCTGCCCGAAGGCAGAAAGTTCGACCAGCACAGCTGGAGACGAATCTCCAACTAATTGCCGAAGGAAGCCTCTCAGGTATATCCTGTGCTCACTATATATAGCTACTGATATAGTCAGTCCGCATAAGACGATAGGGAGTATGGGACAGTCTATTACAACAGTAACTATATTTATGCTGTTATATTTACAACACATTCTGTTTACTTCTTAAAATGTATATAGCGTTATTCTACTCATATAATCTTTGAAAAGCGGGAGTGGCAGTTTACTGCTTTGCATTCCTTCGTGACATATTTACCTTCTTCAGTTCTGCTAGAAGCGCTGTCATAATCAACCTAATATATTTCTACCACTGGTTTTATCCAGGTACATTGATAGTCAACACTTTTGAGATGTAATAAATAATCAGCTTTGTATCAGTTATTTCCCAAGAGGAAATATTAGGGCAAAAAGAAAGGAACAATTAGGCTAAGAAGAAAGGAAATATTAGGCTAAGAAGAAATGAAATATTAGGATAAGAAGAAGGAACAATTAGGCTAAGAAGAAAGAACAATTAGGCTAAGAAGAATGGTACTATTAGGCTGAGAAGAAAGGAAATATTAGGATAAGAAGAAATGACATATTAGGCTAAGAAGAAAGGAACTATTAGGCTAAGAAGAAAGGTACTATTAGGCTGAGAAGAAAGGAAATATTAGGCTAAGAAGAAATGAAATATTAGGCTAAGAAGAAAGGAACAATTAGGCTAAGAAGAAAGGAACTATTAGGCTAAGAAGAAAGGTACTATTAGGTTGAGAAGAAAGGAAATATTAAGCCAAGAAGAAAAATTTCCAAATGAAGTTCCTCGAACAAATCATTTCCTACAAATTCATGACAGAGTAGTACGAGCAAGAGTATAGACCAGACCTGCGCAATTTAAATAGAGTAAATGGCCACATCAATCGCAAAGAATTAAAAGCGGGCTGCAAGAATGTATTCTTTATAATAAATCACCGAGTATGAGTGAGATAGAAAGATATACACCCTTGTGCAAATTAATTGAAACAACCGCTTTAGTTTCCTTTCTTTCATCATACGGTCAGTTTTAGACCTACTGGAGTGACAGGGTGTAATCAATTTTTATTTTTCCTCAGATTAGGTCATTTGCAATGCTGTACTGTAATATGAATCTATTTTTGGTGTATATGATGAAATTTGTTTGGCCTTGAAAAATTG
>CAHIKZ030000823.1:777500-782500 GCA_903632075.3 Acanthosepion pharaonis | reverse complement strand
TTTTATTATGAATTTAATCGGCAATCTGATATTACGTAATATATATATATATATATAAAGAATTTTCTTTTTTCACAGATCTTTATACACCAAAGTTTATTTCATTTGCACGTTTAAAATATTTCTTTGGTTCTACAATATTATTCGTATCATTATTATTCTATATATGATTATCATATGATTATCATATTGTATCATATGATTATCATATATCATATGATTATCATATGGTATCATATGATATCATATGATATCATATGGTTATCATATATCATATAATTATGATATGATATCATATAATTATCATATGATATCATACGATTATCATATAAGATGATATAATTATCAATTCAGTTTTGCTATCATTTGTTTAATGTTATAATATCGGATACAAGTGTTGAGATTCAGATAATTTGGAAGTATTATTATTATATCTGAGATCAGTTATTACTTGCATTATTTACATTATTCGGACTGTCATCCTCACCGTCATTTCCATATTCACAGCGTTTCGGTCGTTGTATGCACCGGCCTTCTGCTGGTGATTGGAATTTCGAACCGAACTCTATTTCGCCAACACGGGTAGGTTGTACAACCGCCGAAACGTTGTGAATATGACAATGACGATGAGGATAACAGTCCAAATAATGTAAATAATACCAGTAATCATAATACATTATCTCAGAGATATAGACAGATCCTGACGAAGATCGGAGCGTACAACGGCCGAAACGTTGTGAATATGGCAATGAAGATGAGGATAACAGTCCAAATAATGTAAATAATACAAGAAATCATAATACCTCAACTCAGAGATATAGACAGATCCCGAAGAAGGCCGGAGTGTACAACGGCCGAAACGGTGTGAACATGGCAATGAAGATGAGGATAATAGTCCGAATAATGTAAACAATACAATTATTATTATAAAGTGGGCCAAAACCGATGAAGCTTCTTGCAGAATTAGGAAAGCAGAAAATTGTCCAAAATAGTTTAAGCATTTTCAATATGGTGACTTATCTTTTCAAATAAATGCTCAAAAGTGGACGACCATTAGTTATGGGTTATAGAAATCGACCCCTAGACATGTGAATGACTAATTTCAAAATTACAGTTAATTATGCTAATGACAATTCTCATCATATCAATAATTCTGAAAAAATACTGGTTTTTAAATCTCTGACTTATCATCTATAATTTAGATAATAAATTGAACAATCCATTCATCTCTAGAAATGATAATGGCGTATCTCAGATGTAGATGACGAAATAAAAAGCCGATCTTCACTCGATGTTCTTAATAACTCAGATCAAGCATGTAGAAAACCATTAGTTATCTGGGAATTATAATGACACATCTCAAATCTGTAGAATAGAATCATTATTCAAGACATCTCTAGGAATGTTAATGACTCATCTTAAACTTGCAAAATGAGAGTTATAATATGGATATCTATAGGCAGGACAATAGCTCATGTCAAATTTATAGAATTAGTTATATAATCAGATCATGTCTAAGAATTAGTAAAGATGCCTCCAAAAATTTCCTAAAAAGAGCCTGAGGAAAAAGACCGTAAACTTGATAAAAACTAAGTTTTATCGTCAAAATATTTATGTTATTTTTAAGAAGAAATACCAAAGTATTTTTGTATTGAATTTGTGAATCCTTTCTAGCACGTTCGAAATTTTGGTTAAAAATCTTGTTTTTCTTGCATCAGCGGGTGGAAAATTTAGCGTCTTTTTGCAATAAAAAAAAACATTGTTTTGAAAATTCTTGCAAAAATCAAATAATTCTCGGATTTTAATGAAATTTCAAGACTTATTCACAAATGAATGAAATTATTTTTGGGATATTTTTTATATCTGTTACCCCCACTGACTTAATCTTATGAAATTTCGACAAATTAAAATTCCAGGCTCTTCGTATTTATATAAGTTAAAAGCAGAATACCTTGGAGAATTTAAATCATCAATTTGTTTTTATTAAACAGAAACATCATTTATCGAAAATCTGCTCTGAATCGTAAAATAAAAAATGCGATAAAACTATGACATTATTTAATTATAGAAGCTTTTAGTTGCTTTTATAAATAAGATATATTAAGTACACTATGGACCTAAGAAAAAACTTTTTTGATGAATATTGAATTTTTACAAGAAATGTTTTCATATTTTAAAATTTTAATTAGAAAAATTTATAAAATGTTAATAAAATTCTGTATTAATTTCAGCAGCTTTGTTGATATTACTAAGTGAAAATCATAAATAGAAAAGCTTACTACAAATCATTAGACACCAATATTTTTCAAATAATTAAAAAGAAAAATTTATTAATGTATAATCGTACCGTTTTTGTAAGTACGGGCGACCATATACGACATTACCAGAAAATAAGAGCGTTAACTATAATAAATTTAAAGCCAAAATTTCTAAAATTCAATAAAACATTAGATCACTGAGATATTTTAGAAAAACCAAAAAAAACAAAGAAAAAAAAAAGAAAATATTCCAATCAATATAATTTTTGTTTGAAACACCAGAGTATTTTGCTTACTGGAAATAGTAAATTTAATCCTTTAAAAATATCCTCAAAAATGAAATCGCGATTTTGTGGCGATCCCTACCATAATGATAACTACCTTATTTTTATAATATATATATATATATATATATATATATATATATATATATATATATATATATATATATATCCAAGTATAGGATTGGTGTATATGGAATAAATTCCAATAACAAACAAATACTATTCTTAAAAGAGTGCTCAATACAGAGTAGAGCAAATGTAATTATTTATTCGAAAATTATAACAAAAATGCGTTATAAAATCACTACAAAAATAGCCATTTTCTTTCAACACTTCTGTTGTCATATGAAGTGATGGTGTTGAACACCATCACTTGATAAGTCACCAGATTTGTTGAAACAAAATGGCTATTTTTGTAGTGATTCTATAACGTATTTATGTTATAATTTTCGAATAAATAATTGTATATATATATATATATATATATATATATATAATAATATTTTGTTACCGAAGAAAAGAAAAAATGTGCGTAAGCAATTATTAATTAAAAGTTCCATTTTTCTTTTTATCTCACCGAACATTTTGATTATTTTTTCGTAGCAGCTAAATCATTATTATGATGTAATCATTATTAGTAATGTAAAATAAAAGGAGAATTAGTCTGGATTCTGCCTTTAAAATCAAAATTACTTGAAGTAATCCTCATTTTACTGATGTGTTTAGAGCAAAGAAAGAAAGAGTCTGTGAAAGCCAGAATAGAACAAACAGCAAACATAATAATACAATTATCTTTTTTTATTTGGAAGATGAAAAATCAAAAGAATTCTGTGCCCGAATTTCGTCTTTATTTGGGAATGCTTGTATCGTTTTGTCTGGTCATTTTAGGGGTCAAGTTATCACTCGTTGGATACGTATGAGTAAGGGAGGTATGGTAGTTGTTCCCAACCGATCTGGGGCCATGCCCTATTTTGGTATTTCTAGAATTATGGTGACCCCTTGTAATATTTAATATAGCAATCACGCATGTACGTACATACACACAAAATATTTTTATGTATGCATTTTGTATATACATCGTATGTATTAACACACATTAACACTCTCACTCAGAATCACAAGAAAGCAATTCACTGTTAATAACTCATTCTCAAATTGCACCTTTATTCTGTTGGCACGGTGGAATAATGGATAGCGGCTCCGATTGAGGAATCGGAGAGCCGAGTTCGAATTCCAGTTGAAACCATTACATTTACTTACGTGCTAATACCCTTGGGAAAGTTATGAATCCTCTTCTTTTTCCATCTAGCTACGGGCAAATAGCTGGACATACCGGATTCTATAGCCTTGGATGGCAACTGGTCTACCGCAGAAAGAAACGGCAACCTACTGCGGGGAAAAAATCTGCCTCGTCAGTCATGAATCGAAAGATACATGATCGCCTAACCGTGTATCACGCATGGGACATAACTGATTGATAGTAATCCGATGGGGCACATCCTACGCATGCCCCACCAAAATGTTAACTTGCCCAGCCGGTGGGGCAGGGTAATGTTTTAACGGGTTACGGTATCGTACTTTCTTTGAGGTATTTGATGGAAGAGATTTGATATTCAGACGAAGGAATCGAATTCAGGTATACCGTCAAGCGCCATATTGCCATAAGTGGCAGTTATGGGCAAGATTTAATTTGTTTATCACACACTTCAGCAAAACTTGCTTGTCCAATTTAAATATTCATTTAAATTTAGTATTTCTTGAATTCTACGCACATTCTAATAAAGCAATTTATAATGATCTCTGAATCTGTACTAAACTGGAAACTAATGACAGATTTGATTTTCTTTCTCTATAAAAAAAAATCACCAGTCGTCAACTGGAAATTTTATAAAGTGATGTAAACCGTAAACGTAATTAAATTCACAACAGCAGTAAAACATGCCAGAAAAATAATTAATTTAAATTAGACAGACTGACAACCCAAAAAAAAAAAAAGCATAGGAATTAAGAGTTTACAGACGAGAAAACAGAATTTACAGTCACAGAATTTCCTCCGAATGAAGTATTTGCGTAAAAATAAACATACTTCTGTACATACTGGTCTTATAAATGTCACACGCGCGCACGCGCATGCACAATACACCCACTTATATATATATATATATATATATATATATATATATATACAAAGGAAAGAACTGATAGAGTAAAATTGCACTGTTCATAGATATTTATTAACGTAGTAAAAATTTGTTTATATCGCTTATTTAATAGTTTTGTTTTGGTTTAAGAATTTAATTAAAGCTATTTGTTCAGTTTTGGTCTTGATTGTTGTAGTTTATTCTATTATTTTGGCAGGAACAATTTTTAATTTGTGTTTATTTGGGTTGATTATCTTTATTTGTTTTTTCTAGCGGTAACTTTATCGGGATTGGTATGTTTATTTATTTACTTGGAT
>CAHIKZ030000823.1:730000-775000 GCA_903632075.3 Acanthosepion pharaonis | reverse complement strand
ACACATAGTTAAGTTCTGTTGAAGACTAACGAAATTTCTATGTTTAAGTTATTTTTTTAATTTTTTTTTTCGGTTCATAACATTTTCTTGTTTTCCGGAGATATTTTGCATATAAATTGTTTAAAGTCATTCGAACACTTTTAGCTTTCATAAGTTATTATGAAAGACAATCGATATAGATCAATAAAATTGAGTCTATACACTGTAATTCTTAGCTGGTTTTTATGCTATGCATCGGTAGATGTCTTATCTGTTTTTTTTTTTTTTCTTCTTTTTTGAGCATCCCGTCAATATCGTTTTTTTTTTTTTTTTTTTTCATTTAAAGCGGCTTTGGGCGTTGTGTCGTTTATTTTGATTTTAATTGTGAAATATGTTTAATATTTTTGTCCCTAAATGAAATGAAATTTGATTGATGACTAGCTCCGTGCGGACTTTAAAGCTATCTCCTGCGTAGGGTTAATTGGGCCTCCATCCTAAAACCAAAGGTACCTCTGGTCCAGATCAGAAAACAGCAATGATAATTTTAAAGAAATAACTTTGAATTCCTCAATTCATTTCATGGAACTTTGAAACCTTCCTTTTAACTTTGATTCGGTCTATAAATTCCATTCCGACCAAAAAGCCGATTTGAGCCGAAATTCCAATTCAGGCCGAGTTCTTCAAATCACAAACTCTGCGGTACTTCAAAATCTCACATCACGGAATCTCTCACTTTAACTGTGATTCATTGGTATTTTGAAAAAAATGAAATTAATTTTCTCACTTCACAAAGTTTTGGAGATATTTTAAACTAAATTTAATACAAATATTTTTATATTCACAAGTTTTTGTGTTACTTTAAACTCAATATAAATTAAAATCTTTTAAAATCACTAATTTTTATTTTCAGTTATTTTAAAATTTAAATATTTAACGTTCCATCCACACTGAGATACAAATCCCAATACTGTATGTCAAACAGCAGCTAATGGGCAGATTTTCACTCCCGGGATCATCCCGATTCCAAAAAGGTATAATATGTCGATATCGATCAAGAGTGGTCCAAGTTAGAAAGGTTTCAGATACATGAGCGGACAAACAGAATTTGCTGTTTATTTAGAAGACCAGACTAATTTTTCCTTTCTGAGGTACTTCCAAAGAAACGCGATATTAATTTTTAAAAATGATAAATCTTTCTTGGTGCTTTTTTTTTTTTTTTTTTTTAATTTCATGATAGATTAAATGTAATATTTCCAATAAGCAAAATATTTTGCTGTATTTCAAAACTAATTTAAATCTACTGGAAGATCTTTTTTTTTTAAATCGCTAACAATCGCTGATTTTAGTTATCTGTTAGTACAATTCTGTACTACAATCTTTCTAAATTAAAATATAATTTTCTGAAACTTTATTTGAGGAATATTAGCTGATTTAAAGTTTAATTAATCTGATTTAAAACAAATATTGTTTTTTGATGTGTAGAAAGACGTTCGGCCTTCTCGACACTAATTGTTAAAAATAGACTCGTTCATCCGTTGATGAGTAGAACGTCTGCTAACGGTTGTCGCAAAGTGAGTCGCAAGGCGTAGAATGTTTGAGTCCTACGCATTGCCGCACTGAACTATGGTATTCTCTGTTACTATATTATTAGCCCATGTTTCTCCTGTGATTAATCCAGTTCTACGCTGAACCTCCTTTTCTACCAGTATTTCCTTACAGTATTATTAACCATAACTACGAGATCTATACGGACTTTATAACACTTTTAGTTTAAAATATCACAGAAATGCACTTTTCCACACGGAGGTAGGTGTTTTGATTATGTGTTGATAATTCTATTATCAGCGTGAAAGCCAGACGTTTATCTATTTTTTCTACGGGGAACATATCTGTAAAAATTACTTGATGAATATAACGTGAGCGCCTTCTTTATGTCATTTTTAAATATCCAATAATCTTAAAATTTTAGGAAACTGTTCTCCGTAGTCTACCCCAGCTCCATACGTCTAACATCTCCGCCTAAACTCTGTAATTTTACTTATAGTCTATTTTTTTGCCTCGATAGGAGTAGATAGCTTCGCCTACCCGACTGTTCATACTCCTCTCCCCGGTTTTATGAACCGGAGTAGAGGTTTATCCTTTATTTCCTGTTTAGGATTGTGTTTCCGGCACCTTCTAATGACTTTTTCCTTTACTTTTGCTCCCAGAAGCCTCTTGTATCTTTGTGGCATTATTGCATCACTTGAGATGAATTGATTAAAAAAAAAGAAAAAATAGAAAAATAATAGTAAAAAGAAAAATAATAGTAAAAAGAAAACGAGATGGTCCGGCCAAGAAAAACGTGCAGAGATCTTGTTATTATCTTAGATAAATAAATAAATAAATAAATAAAGAAAGAAAGAAAGAAAGAAAGAAAGAAAGAAATACTAATGGCACCTAAATAGAAAAATAAATAATAAGTAAATAAATAAAGAAAGAAAGTAAGAAAAAAGAAAGAAAGACAGTAAGATACATAAATAAAAAATAAATAAGTAAATAAATAAATAAAGATTCGTAAACAAATAAATAAATAATAAGTAAATAAATAAATGAAGCAAGTAAGAAAGAAAGAAAAGAAAGAAAGAAAGAAAGAAAGACAGAAAGATACATAAATAAAAAAATAAATAATAAGTAAATAAATAAAGATTCGTAAACAAAGAAATAAATAATAGGTAAATAAATAAAGAAAGAAAGAAAAGAAAGACAGAAAGATATCTAAATAAAAAAATAAGTTAAATAAATTAATAAATAGACATTCGTAAACAAATAAATAAATCAGTAAAGAAATAAATAAAGCAAGAAAGAAAGAAAGCAAGCAAGCAAGCAAGAAAGAAAGAAAGAAAGAAAGAAAGATTCGTAAAACGATTGTCGACATCATCGTCTTCTATTGTGTCGTTAGTTAGTTGCACAATAAAATTACGACTTCGTTTTACAGTCTTGTAGCTTTTGTAAAGTGTCTTCAGTGAACCTTTTAAACTGAACGACACTTGGACCAATATTAAAATAACATTAATCGACGTAGTTTGGCCATCAAAATGAAAACAAAAAATTGTGAAAAGAAACCCGAACAATCAAGGTGGATGAAGGGAAAGAGAGGCAAATACAAATATTAAAACAATACGATCAAAAGATTAGATTTCCGTACAAAAAAAAAACAACGGGATATCAAATAAAAATCAATTGTCCCAGAAGCACTCTTAGGCAAAGAAAATTGTATTAAGTTCACTCAAATAGAAAGAAAAAAAAACAAACAATCAAAAAACAAACAAAAAAAACAAAAAAAAACACATGAACTTGGCAGATTTTTTTTCTCTTTCCCCATTGAAACTCGACTGCACAGTGTCTATTTTGTCAAGGACACGGACTTTTTGAATTTCTCTTTTTTACACATACCCTTATTTTCTATACATTTCATACAGTCAGTATTTATTGGTCTAGAGGTATTATAATATACAGGTTTCGACAAATAACTGAGAACAAATTATAGAGAAAAACAAAAATATTCAATGGCAGAAATCAGTATATTTTCCAAATGATTTTTTATAAATTACATTTCGAAAAACGGGAAAAAAGTTATTCAGTAAATCTGCCTTCAGTCACAAGAATGAGTTCGTTTTGAATACGGAAATGATTGCATGTCCGGGTCAAGTTGATCCATCAACGAGTTTTTGGCAAATGGGTGCCGCTAGTTGATCTCCTCCTTCGACGAAGTTTCAAACGTAGTAGTAGTACTTCTTTTCTTTTCTTTTTATGTGCCGTGTCCTTTCAGGACGTAGGCAATCATGGCTCTCCACTTCATCCTATCCCTTGTAGATCACAATAAGCTTCGTGCCTCTGCCATCTCTCCCTAGACCACGTCCTGCCATGCACTTGCTTAAGCCCGGTTCGGTTGAACTCTCTGCCTTCGGGCGGGGAGGAACCCGAAGGAGGCTACGCCGAAGGGCGGATTCTCTTTCGGGGGAGGTAAACCGACCCTGAACCCGTTTATACGGGTTCAATGGGTATATTTTTGGCCGACCCCACGGGCTCGGAGATCCCACGTTAAAAAGGCCTTGTGCCACATGACGCCCTCGTGGTGGGGTGACTGAATATTGTCAGGTATGTCATGCTTTTCCGCTCTTTTCGACCCGTGAGTATCAGATTTTCCAGTCCCTCCTTTTCTTTTTATGTGCTTTGTCCTTTCAGGACGTAGCGGATCATGACCCTCCACTTCACCCTATCCCTTGTGGCTCACAATAAGCTTCGTGCCTTTGCCAACTCCCCCAGACCACGTTCTGTCATCCACTTGCTTAAACCAGCCAGGTTTTGTCATATGTTGCTTTCCCCTCTGTTCGACCTGTGAGTATCAGATTTTCCAGTCCCTCCTTTCTCATTACGTGTCCCAGAAATTCCATCTGCCTCTTCCTGATGTTAAGTATAAGCTTCCTCCTCTCCAAAACCTCATCGTTGCACACTAATCGCTCGCTCCATTCTCAGCATCCTTCTGTAGAACCGCATCTCCGTTTCCTCGAGTCTCTTCTTCGTCTTTGAGGAGACCGTCCAACATTCGCGTGCCGTATAGGAGGACAGATGTCACGTAGCAGCTCAGTACTCTTTTCTTTGTTACCAACGAAATCCTCCTGTCTCGAAATACTCTTCCCCAGCTTTTGGAATGCATCTTTGGCCATCCCAATACGTCTTCGGATCTCAGCGTCACACTTACCGTCTTCTATCTAAACCCTTCCCCCGATATTTAAATTTCCACGCCTGCTTGATTTTAGCGTCTCTGATCTATAAATCGCATTTCGGGATCATTCTTTTACCAATAACCATGCATTCTGTCTTCTCACTAAATGGCGAAGCAAATTCCAATTATAAATGTCCCGATCAACGTATCGTCGGGTTAAATAGCCTGTGACGTATCCTTTTATTATTCTTATCATTATAAACGACATAAGATGTGCCTTTTCAACTACAAGTCCTACCAGGATTTATTATCGACCGGTGCAATCTTAACAAAATAAGATATGCAGATGACATTGTATTGATGGCAGATTCAGAAAGAAAACTGCAGGAACACCTAGACAAGATAGCGAAGAAAAACGAGACGAAAGGATTAACCAATTTTTTTTAAGTTGACAATATATGGTCATTAGCAAAAAGGGGGTAGTCCAAAATGTCAGATTCTCCAAGCCTTCCTTTCTCATAACGTGTCCCAGAAATTTCATCTGCCTCTTTCTTAAGTCTAAACTTCCTCCTTGTTTGCATCCCCTCCAAGACATCATCGTTGCTCACACGCTCGCTCCATGATATCCTCAGCATCCTTTTGTAGAACCACATCTCCGCTGCCTCGAGTCTCTTATTCGTCTTTGAGGAAACCGTCCAACATTCGCTGCCTTAAAGGAGGACAGAATATTGAAATTATTACGGAGTCGCTAACTGGGTGCCCTGTGATTGGATGAAAAAAATAGAGTTCTGACTCCTGTGCTTCAGTTGCGGTCGAAGTCCTCACACGTGTCCTGATGTTTAGATGACGGAGTGCAGATGGGTAACGTGTTGTCTCTGAGGTTCCCGACAAGCAAAAAAAAAAAAAAAAGGAAGAGCGTTTGTAAAAAACGCTCACGTGGGGATTTGGTGAAAGTCTAAAAAAGTAGCCTGTGATTGGTTGTTTTTCATCCAATCACAGGGCACCCAGTTAGCGACTCCGTAATAATTTCAATAAGATGTCACGTAGCAGCTCAGTACTTTTTTCTTTGTCACCAAAGAAACCCTCCTGCCTCGCAGTACTCTGTCCATCTTTTGGAATGCATCCTTGCCCATCCCAATCCGTCTTGGGATCTCAGCGTCGCGCCTACCGTCGTCCGTCAAAACACTTCCCAGATATTTAAGAGATTCAATCATGACACTGCTGGGTGACTTGGGTCATGTCAGAAAAAATATTCCTGCTGGAACATGTACAGTTCTCCCTCGTTTCAGGACTTAACCACCATGTGCATCATTTCAATGTAGACAGTGCCATTAACACTGAGGCCTTGCAGGAAGAAGTGTCGTAGCATGACATAACTCCCGTTGTTCACGAGAACAGGACCATTATAGACGACACGAACTAAGTGGGGCCCCATCTCCGTTGGGATTGTGCAGAGTCTCCTGCTGTTCCTCTTGTTCTTTCAAGCGCGCTACCTCAGAGTCACGGTGGCTGATGTCTAGTGCAACAAGCTCAACGTGTTTTTTCATGTTCATGTGTCAGATTTAAGCTGCTATGTTAATAATGTTAGATACGGCAGAAAGAGAAATGGCACATTCCGTTTATCATAATGTTAAAGATGCTCTCTATTTTAGTTAATTAGACGTTCTTAAATAACTGGTGCACTCTATAAATATAGATCTAAAATGATGTCATAGAAAGACTGGGTTACTGTTGTGGATTCCGGGATGAAATCCGGTCTCCAATGAATGACAAACGCAGGAATGAAATATAACAAATAAATGTATTTACACAATAATACAATTGGCAATACGGTTAGTAAATCCAGAAACGCGGTTAGTAGCAATAATATATATATATATATATATATATATATATATATATATATATATATATATATATATATATATATATATATACAGTCTGGTAAATCCAGTCTCGAAGTAGGACTTCCTTAGAGTCTACGTGCTTGTAACTGTGACTTCTACAAGCGGTTACCTCACACTATTACTCTACCTCCAACTCAATCACAAATCACTGCTCTGACTACTCTGACTGTCTCTGGGTATTTAACGGCAGCAGTCCAAGTACACACTGGTCGAGTCCACTTGTATGAAAAAGCGGTGGACCCCATAACAGTTACACAACTATAAACCCCAGAATAAAGACGGGAAATAATGATTTCAATTCAAATAAAACAGCTTTCAAATTGTCTTCTCCAAAAACATGGAAAAGACAAATGTCAAGTGACTATTTTCATTTCTTACTTTCTATTTTATTTATTGTTATTTTATTTATTCTTAAAGACGAGGCACGGTGGAGTAATGGATAACGGCTAGGATTGAGGAATCGGAGTCGAAATCCATTACATTCACTTACGTGGGAAAGGTATAAATCGTCCCCCCCAAGCTATGCATAAATAGGACAGACCGGGTTTTATAACATTGAATGGCAACAAGTCTACCGCAGAAAGAAATGGCAATCTACTGCGAGTAAAATCTGCATCGTCAGTCATGTATGAAAAGATACATGATCGCCTAAGCGTGTATCACACATGGCACATATTAGTGCTTATCTATCGATACACAATGCAAGCACAGAGATTCATAGAGAGATGTAAATTAATAAAGAAATGTCCAAGTTCAGATAATTTAATCATAAGTATATATGTTTTTTTATCGTATATATATATATATATATATATATATATATATATATATATATATATATATATGAGAGGATTGATGTGAGTTTGTGACCCTGGGTTTCACGATTTTGCCAGAGTCACAAACTCACATCAATCCAACCAGATATGTTAGCTCTATCTCTGATATTGAGCGCTTTCTAATAAGTACTGCGCATATAATATATAAATAATTATATATATATATATATATATATATATATATATATATATATATATATATTTATATGTACACACTTTTCACACACACACACGCACATATATATATATATATATATATATGTGTGTGAGCGCTTGTTCATACATGTGTGTGTGTGTAATATTTCATATAATTAAATATATATCTGTAAAAGGACAGTATGAATATAGACAGCTGGAACACCTATCTTAGCCGACGCGTTTCGTCCTCTGGTGAACTTTATTAACGCATATATATATATATATATATATATATATATATATATATATATATATATATATATATATATATATGATAAAAAAGGTTTAAACACTAATATTCCATGGAATATTAGAGTTTAAACCTTTTTATTATATTCTTACTCTGTCCTAGACATTGAGTTCTACCTGGATTCTTCCTCTTGGAATTTTTTCTGAAAATATACATGTATGGGTATTTATATATTTTGCATATGTATGTATATTTTTCCACTAATATTATCTCTCTCTCTCTCTCTCTCTCTCTCTCTCTCTCTCTCTCTATATATATATATATATATATATATATATATATATATAAAAAAAAAATAGTTTTATGATAGGCTTTATTTATGGGTTAAAGTACTCAATATCAAAGATAGAACGTATGTAAATATAAAAGTGGACATTGAAGTCAACACCCAGCTTAAAATCAACCGGCATGGTCTGGCGATGTGGTTTAAGCATACGACAGACTGTCAACGTTTGTTGTTGACTTCAATGTCCGCTTTTATACTTATAGATATATATGTGTGTGTGTATAGATATATGTATAAATATGTGTGTAGATATGTATAAATATATAATGCGTCTGTGTGTGTAAAAATTCACATATAAATAACCTACCCCTGTAAAGATGGTATAAATAACAGAAAAGACAAATGGAAAACATTTTTATACAAATGCGTTTCATTCTTTGAGGAACTTTATTAATGTACAAGTGTTCAGATTTTATTTTGTAATTCGTATTTATATCCAAAATTAACGCTGACGGAAATATCATCAGTTTTTGAATTTGAAAACGTTTTTAAAATATTCTTAAAATACATACAAAATATTCTTAAAGCTTGCTGTGTAAGGTAAGGTAAACTATAAAGGACGCAAAGAAATTAAAATAAACACAGAATAGATATTTTGTCTTCGTAAAGAAACGCGTATTCATCGAAATCACTGAGTTAAAAGCGGACAAATAAGCGCACGTATATATTCTCAGAATGTATATGTGAGCATCTGCCTTTATTGCACCCGTGTGTAAAATACCCAGCAACGCATACAAGATTATGGGTGCAAAATTTTAAAAAAGATAGATATACATGGAGAATCCGAACACTCAATCCTACGATCAATACGCATATTATCAGGTAGAACCATGAAGATGAACTAATCACTGATGCAGATACTAATTAATTAATCTCTAAAGCCCAACGAAGAAAAATGCACCTTGTGCAGATACAAATTCATAGTTTTGAAAGCAGGCCTCATATATCGAGGAACACTTGTCTGGAATATATTCGATTATTATTATTATTTTATTTCCTATGTTTTCTGGTGTATACTCATTTCTTTCCTGGTTTCTAAGGTCAGAAATGGTATCATGACATTTTCCACTGAGCAGTTTTAAGAAAAAAAATCGCACATATTTTACATAGATAAAGCCCTTCGTAAGGCGGGGGCTGCATTTGTGAGTACAATTTTTTTTTTCTTTAAGGCATGGGCTACCAGTGATTCTTTCAATGAGTCTATTGGAATCTTTTCCAATCAATTCGAGGGCTCCAACTACAACTGGAATTGTTAATGTCCTTATGTGCCACAATTTTGAGATTTTGATTTCTTGTCCTTGTATTTTGATAGGTTTTTGAAGATCTTCAAAGATAGATCACAATATGCACGGACTGCCATGTTAATAAGAAGGCACATTTTGTCTTTGCGGACTCTAATCAAGATGTTTGGGTGATTAGTTTTGATTGTTCTCTCTGTGTCGATTGTAAAGTCTCATAAATTTGCTACAGGTCCTATCTCCATAACAGGGTCTGGGTGATGTTCATACTAATTTCTTGCAGTTTTCTTTCCGTAAGTGTCACAGATTTTTCCAGTGCAAATATGGCCCACTCTGTCGTGTCGTGTTGTATATTCAGTGGGCGCCAAACCGTTCAACCAAGATGATCAATTTTTTCTGGATATTTATCACAGAATATGCATTTTGGACTAACACAATTTTTTTATTATTATTATTAATAATTTTATTATTATTATTATTATTGCTTAAATTCGTTGTCCTCGGCGAATTGGGCCCGAATATTATTTATTAGCTAATTGAATTATAATGTTATTTTTATTATGTAAGATGGCTGATGTGAGAGAAGAATTTATTAAAGATTTAAAAAAATAACCAATATCACTACAAAAAAGCAAAACTTCCCACTTTGGAAATCAGTAATTATGATACTATGATTGATAGCATTAATGCTGGTGATTACATTGCTCATGTTAATGTTTTTAATAAGAAAGAAAGAAAGAAAGAAAGAAAGAAAGAAAGAAAGAAAGAAAAGAAAGATTTTCAAAGTTGGAAAAGGGAAACGAACATAAAAAAGATGAAGTAATATAAACGGAGAATAACATTAAAAATTTGAGACGTAGATAAACAAATGAAATATTAATACACTGTGAAAAGCAAATAAAAAAGAATTAGATAGCAAATAAGAAAGAAAGAAAGAAAGAATGAATGAAAGAAAGAAAGAAAGAAAGAAAGAAAGAAAGAAAGAAAGAAAGAAAGAAAGAAAAAAAGAAAGAATAACGACACATCACAGAAAGATTCGGCCATTTTTTTTAACTCAACATTGAACAACATCAAACAAAAAATGTATGAAACATTCAGAGACGAAACGAAAGCCGTTCATATTTGACTTTTGACTTTAGGTTTTTTATATTTGTCCATCTTTTTTAATTTCATTATTTCTTGTCGATGCGTTCCATAATTAAAAAAAAAATCACTATTTTGCTTAAGATTATTTTATTTATTTATTGCAAATTCGATTCTATGCTTAAAAAAAAAAACAACCCTTTTTGTCCCTTCAGAAGCGGCTTTCTTTCAGTAGCTTCGATTGACAGCTGAGACATTAGCCGATTGGATAGTAATGGAGATGGTGGGAGTACTTCGTAAAATCCCGATCATAATTAAATGAATTTCGCATTTCATTTCTTCAGGAACAAATCGAGCGGAAAGCCGATGACATAAATAGGGACAAACATTTGAAGAGGTTCAGACGAGCAAGTGTTAACGCGATTTATAATAATAATAATAATAATAATAATAATAATAATATGGGCATCCTATGTTTTTAAATACAATTTTATATGACGTTGATGAGGAACACTGAAAACAGTATTCGTAGTGGACTTGCTCAAGTGTTACATTGCCGTTCAAACCAAGTTTCTGAAAATATGCATCACCAAGAACAAGTGGACCTCCCTCCCATGGGGCCTTAAAAAGGGCCGATAAATAGTAATCAAAGATGGCTGAACAACGGAGAATTTTGAAATTAAATATATCACTCAAAAAGAAAAAAAAGAACACATTTTTGTTGTCAAAATTAATTATCGTGCACAAAGGCTTGAAATTAAAAGTGTTTTTATCAAGCTTTAGTGATGATGTTAGGACGGGGGAAATTAAAATATAAAAAAAAAAATTTCGTTCATGAGGATGTTTGCGGTTATTTGCTGGTGGGCCGCAGAGACAAAACTCCGAAGGAAACATACGGATAAATGTTTGGGAGTGTGTTTAGAGAAAGGGCCGCGAAAAAGAGGGAGAGGACTGAAATTTTGTGCGAAAAAACGGACTGGCAAACCACAATGGCGTACTGACAAGTTTCGGTTGACCAGATATTTTGGTCATCAGTTGTGTATTTTTTTTTTTTGTTTTTGTTTTTTTTAACTCTTCCAGCATAACAGCAATCCCACCAACATCAGCCGTAGAAGTAGTAATAATGAAAATGACAGTAAAACTGTATTATGAAAAATGTTTTGACGATAACATGAATAAACGATTATCCTTATCATTGTTTTATTGATACACTGAAGAGAGAATAGAATAATGAATAAAATCCAATTACACTGGATTGATTTACGTTTATTTTATTCGTCATGATAATGACAAAAATGCAATCTTCCTCCTCCCTTCCTACTCGTCGGCATCATCATCATCATCATCATCATCATCATCATCATCAATAAAAAGTAAAGTAAACCAGAATAAAATAAATCTGGAAATTTGAAAAACGGAGAACAAAAAAAAAAAATGTCAGTGGTATTTATACAGGGTGTCCATATGCACTCTAAACAATTTATAAATTTAAAGTGCACACGAACTTTATGAGCACCCTGTGTATGTATATATATATATATATATATATATATATATATATATATAGAGAGAGAGAGAGAGAGAGAGAGAGGTCTCCATAAAGTTCAAACTTTATGGGCACCCTGTGTATATATATATATGGCACCCTGTGTATATATATATATATATATATATATATATATATATATATATATATATATATATATATGGTGTTCATAAAGTTCAAAAGCACTTTAAAAATTTATTTAACCTTGTCTTTGCGATAGAAATAATTTGTAAAAAGGATTAGAAAAAGTAAATCTATATTTTTATAGTTTTTAAAAAACCCTTTATTACCCTGTATTAACCTTTTTAAGGTTATACGATTTTGCAGTTCACGGAAAACATTTGCCAACTGATTTACAGTAATGCCTGAAATCACTTTAGTTATTTTAGATATACTTAAAACTAGGTACATTAAACTTTATAACATTTTTTACAGATTATTTGTATCGCAAATACAAATAAAGTCATAATTCTTTTTAAAGTCCACACGAACTTTATGGACACTATGTATTATATAAGCATCAAGATGTAAAATATTGCAAAAAATAAGTAGCATCAAAAAGATAAGTTCTAAAAATATTCTTAAAAATGTAAAAAAACTAAATCAAATAATAAAAAAAAGAACGAAAAGAAAATTGACGCAAAGTCATGGATGAACGAAGATTGTTTTTTTTACTTTTTGACGATAATAAAATGTCGTCGACATTAATTTCATTAGATTTGAATGAGAGACGCCGAAGGTTGTTTTTTTATGCTCGATTGTATCAAGAGTTAATTGGACATCTTTTAATTTGACTCTGCATGGTGACTGAAAGCCGTCCACCCTCCATTGCTTTGCCTTTATTCAATTTGGCCAAATGTTTGACAATGTAACAGACTTCACGTATATTCCAATAAAAAAAATCTATGACGAATCAGATTCTAATAAAAAAGAAAAACACATATTAAAAACATAAACAAATATTCCAATTGTTTGTAAATGCAAAGATATTTGATAAATAAATTGATTGTAAAACGTAAAAATAAATACAAAATCCATAGAATCAAAAATATAAAATAAAAAAAGCATGAAAAATAAATATAAATATGGAAAAAAATAATATTAATATAAATGAAGAGTAAAATAAATAAATTATAAAAAGTAAATAAAAATGACTAAATACAAATTCAGGCAATAAAATGAATATTCCATATTATAAAAGAAAAACCAAGTCATCAATAACGAGTGAGTTCTATGGATAAAATGGTATTTCTATGAGAATGGAAAGGTTTCACGTGAATAAAATATGGCCGATTAAAATCTTGTAGAAATTTCAAATTTTATTAAGATAAGAACAACTCGATAAAATATCGCCAATCGCTTCCACAAAATTCGCTATCATTAGGATTTTGCATCAAAATCATTTTTTTCAAAATCAAATTGGCGCATCAATTCTTTATTTATTTTTCTCTCTTTCATCCGAACATTTCTTTTTTCGATAGTTTCTTAAAAAAAAGAGCATTTTTTTTGGTACAAATTCATACAAATTTGTATGTACAATCATCATTGGTCTTTTGCAAAGTATGTTTCTTTGAAGAATTAACGACAATGTTGAAAATTTAAATTTTTTAAACTGTGGGATGAATCTGGAATAAATTATTATAAATTATAAATTTTATTATGCTAAAAACATGCAATGATAACAGCAAAATTGCAATATGAGCACTGGTAAAAATCGATAAAGGCGTTGGTTAGATCCAGTGACACGACCCAAAGAGTGCGAGTTCAATACCCGTTTAAGGCAGTGGAGAACTTTCAGAAGGAAATAACTGGTAACTGACATCCATTAAACGTGGAACTAGAACAGTCTACCCCAGTGAGCGAAATAAAGGGTTACAGTTCTAAATTCCAACCACCTGAAACGTTGTGATAAATATGGCGACAAAGATGTGGACAATAGTCCGAATAATGTAAATAATATTTTGTTGCAGTTTAAGTCAGTTCTTAATTCTTTTTCTTATGTCTCTTGAGTATTTGAGAAACAATAACACCAACAGATGCGGTTCAGGGCGATCTTCTTCAGCTCGGCCCATGTCGTGCCTTCACCTCAGCGTCAACACTTCTGTGCCAAGTCTTTTTTGGTTGACCTACTTTTTGCTTCCCTTGTGGATTCCAGTCAAGGGACTACCTAGTGACACTAGGAGCAGGTTTGCAGAGTGTGTGGCCCTCCATCTCCATTTCCGTTTCTTGATGTCAATCTCGATTGGGGCTTGTCTGGTCCTGTCCCACAGTTGGTCATTGGAGACGACTTCCTTTGTGGATTCCAGTCAAGTGCCTGCTTGGTGACACTAGAATCAGGCTTGCGGTGTGTGTGTGTGGCCCATTTCCATTTCTTAATGTCAATCTCGATTGGGGCTTGTCTGGTCCTGTCCCACAGTTGGTCATTGGAGACGACTTCCGGCCACCTGATATTGAGGATGTTCCTGAGATATCAGTTGGTAAATGTCTGAAGTTTGTAGGTGTTGGTCTTGGTTACCCGCCAGATTTCTAAGCCGTAAAGTAGGACTGACTTGACATTGTTGTAAAATGAGAAGGCTGTTGATCTCCAGATTGTCCGCAGATTGTTGAAAGCGTGTCGGGCTTTGTTGATTCGGCATTTGATGTCTTCACCTGTTCCCATCCACATCTTTACTGACGACTCTACCTATGTAAACAAACTTATTGACAAACTTGGTGTAGTCGCAATGGGTCTTGTTGTCTGTTGTTTACCCTTATGACGTCCGTCTTCCCGATGTTGATTTACAGGCCAGTCTTCTCCGCTTCTTCGGCAACACGACTCAGCTTCTTATGCGCATCTTGTTTGTGGGAGAGAAGGCTGATGTCGTCTGGGAAGTCCAAATCTTCCAGCTGCTTCATGAAGATCGACAGTAAACCAGTTCTCCTGCCCGCCGTGGCCTGCCGCATTATCCAATCGACCACCAGCAGGAAGATCGTCAGCGACAGCAGACAACCCTGACGAATGCAAGTTTTCACGGAGAATGATTCCGTCAGCTTCCCGCCATGATTAATTGTCTGTAAAAATAATTTGATTTGTTCATTCATGATGTGATTGCAAAGCCAAGTTTCTTTTACTTTTTTATCTTAATATTGGATAATTCTTTAGGGAAAATCTTTTTAGAAGAGATTAATTTTGCAGAGTTAATAAAGTTTCTATAACTTGTTTTCTATCGATAGGAGCATTTGCTTTGATAGTTAAGGATACGAGAGTTAAAACTGATAGTTTTTTTCGTAGATTTAATTAAAGTTCTGATCATTAAAACTTATAATGACATCGAGAAAAGCTATTTCTTTTATTATCATTTAATTCATGCGCAAAGCTGAGTACGGAATTACTTTTAATGCTTTACTTTATTTTTTTAGTTTGATCAAGATCTATTGCAAGAAAGCATATCATCGATGTATTATACATAGAGAATTTCTCTTTCACGTTAAAAAGAATTATATTCAAGGTGTGTCAGATAGTGTGATGAGAAAGAAACTCTTGTGAGGATCCTGTAGTTACGTCGTTAATTTGTATATTTCCTACATTATTATAGAAGGGAACTTGTGTAGTGTTTGCTTGCAGAGATTTTCGTAGACTGTTGAGTTCAAGTAGAGTAGAGAAAGAAATAGGATGATTATAGATATTTTGTAAAATAATAGCAATGGAATCATTGGCAGTAAAATTGGTAAATATGTTTTCATTCTCACGTAAAGCTAGAATTTGATCATTTATTTCAGTTGAGTACAGAATATACATTACAGTATTTACATTAGTCGGACTATTGTCCTCATCTTTGTCGCCAAGGACACATGGCACAGTGGATAAAGGTGTTGGTTAGATCCAGTGACAGGACCCAAATAAGGTGAGTTCAATACCTGGTTAAGGCAGTGGAGAACTTTCAGAGGGAAAATTAGCAGGAGATAACTGATAACTGACATCCATCAAACATGGCACGTGGAACTAGAACAGTCTACCCCAGTGATCGAAATAAAGGGTTCAGTTCGAAATTCCAACTACCTGAAGAAGGCCGGAGCGTACAACGGCCGAAACGTTGTGACAAATATGGCGATAAAGATGAGGACAATAGTCCGACTAATGTAAATACTGTACATAATACCTCATCTCAGAAATATAGACAGACTCAGAATATACATTAATTGATGAATAAAGTTTGTTATCTTTTCGAGGTAACTAGGGTGCGATTTATTGGTCCAATGTTTTCGGTAATTGCTGTAATAAGTGTGAGCATTATAATTAGACGTAGAGGCGAACCGGGTTTATGAAATTTTATATTACCCTGAAGATATCCAAGTTGGTAATTATTTTCTGGGATTTAATTGTTTACAGTACAACATTTCTCTAAAAAAAATGACCTGTCATCTCTTTGAGCAAAAGGCAATATATAAACATATAAAATAAAACCATAGTGCTACTTCTAATGTCTTTCAGATTTTTGTCGACTATAGAACGGTTCTTTGCTACTCCAACCTCCAAAATTAAAAATCTTGGTTGCCCGTTACAGTAAAAGAAATCAATCACCTACCAATAACAAATGTTTCAATCCAGGCACTCATAATATAATGAGTAAAAAGTTAACAAATAATACTATAAAATAATCGAATTCGGACCATATTTATTTTTACTCAATTGCCTCTGGAATAATTTGAAATATAACCATTAAGGCCCACCCAATAAGCGACTGGATAATACAATAGACTTTGCTACACATAATGCACCATTAGCAAATATATATAAATAGTCGAGCCAAAAAATACACACATGGTTTGGTGTTGACCTCAGTGTCCACACACACACATACATACACCCACACAATAAAAGAAATCAACCAACTAGCAATAAAAATGTTTCACTCTAGAACCTCATGCATTAAAATGTCATTAAATTGTAAAATAAATGTTTGTCACGTGTCTCAAGAAAGTTATTTCATAGTTATATTTTGTGAATTCCCGTTCGTTTCAAACTTTAAACAGTTAACAAGACAAACACTATACTGAGTATTTCTTAACTTGCTACCGTACGATGGTCGAAAGTCCGTGGAACATAAAACATAATTTCAGAAAGTTCGTTTCCAAGTTTCCACTTGACATTACATTCATTTTTGTCACCTGGTTAATATTAATAAATGTTTTGTCGTACCGATTTAATCGGTACCCTTTCGTTTGACTTTGTTTTATTGACCAACTTATCTACTCTACTATATATATATACATACATATATTATAAATTAACTGATTTAAAATGTGGTTTCTTCGCTACACAGTAATAACCATGTTTCAAAAACTGAAGCTAAAACCATCAAATTTAATTATATAATCGAATTAAAAGCATTACTTCTGTTTCATCATCAAGCGAATTTTGGAATAACTTATTTTTAAATTTACTGTAAAAAAACAAAAGACAACATGCGTTTAACGGATGTCAGAATTTGTTGAAAAATACGCTCCTACCCTCTCTAAACTTAGCCTCTTTTTTGAACATAACTCATAATTGATACAACGATAGTTAATAGAACGTAACTCATAATTGATACAACAATAGTTAATAAAAAAGAACACGCTACCGCCCCTGTCTAAATGATTGGATTTCTCTGTATCCTTGGAAACAGGAAATTATGAATTTATATGTGCGTTTAAAACTCAGTAAATATAAGAATAAATTATTCCAAAATTCGCTTGGAGATGAAACAGAACTAATGCTTTTCATTTAATTTTATAATTAAATTTGAACTTTTTTAGCTTCAGCTTTTGAAACATGGTTATTACTGTGTAGAAAAGAAACCATATTTGAAATCAGTTAATTTATAATATTTATGCTCTGTAAATTTACATTGAGCACTGTTTTTTAAAAATAAAAAATATCAATAAGAACACCGGATTATATATCTTACTGTTATATATATATATATATATATATATATATATATATATATATATATAAATGGTGGTACTCGTTTGGAAAAACCTCGGATAGCTCGACTTGCAGTAGAACAAATCGATACCCAAGGAAAAATGGGGAATAAAAAAAAAGAAAGAACCAAGAACATTAAAACAAGGCGAAAACAATCGTCCAGTGTTTAAGCTCCAAGTCCAAAGAAAAAAAAAAAAAAAAACGAGTAAAAAGACAACGGCGTAAAGTGCTCAATACACTAAGTAGAGCAAAACCTAAGATAATCCTAAGGAGTCAGGCAAATCTACATATCCTGAAGACCCGTTTAGGTGAAACCTAGGTAGGTTTGCCTGGCTTCTTAGGATTATCATATATATATATATATATATATAGAAAGAGAGAGAGAGAGAGAGAGATGTGATAGTGTGAACATAGGAATCAAGACTGTATGCTTCAATGCGATTTGCTGACCAAAATCATACGGTGGTGTGAATGACAATCACCATGATTTCTATGGCCACATTGTCTCTAATAAACACTCTATGTCCGATATTAATCATTCATCCCTTATAAATATCGCAAATATAAAAAATATGTGAGTGTGCCAGTATGTATGTGTGCATGTGCGTTTGTGTACATGTGTGTATAGGCTGTTTCATGGTCGGAAATATGGAATCGTTTCAAAGCCTGTTTGTGCATAATCAAACTTATATTCACAGACAAGAAACACTAAGCATGGCTAGTTTATGTTTGCATTTTGAGGGATTTCCTATTTAAAAATACAAAAAACAAAAAATCTGTAACAAAAAATCAGAAAAATATTTATCTAATTAATCAGGCATATAAGCGAATAAATTGGGATAGATAGATAGATAGATAGATAGATAGATAGATAGATAGATAGATAGATAGATGTGAACATACTTAGATAGATAGATAGATAGATAGATAGATAGATAGATAGATAGATAGATAGATATCAATGAAAACTCTGAGACATGAACATAGATAGATAGATAGATAGATAGATGTGAACATACTTAGATAGATAGATAGATAGATAGATAGATAGATAGATAGATAGATATCAATGAAAACTCTGAGACATGAACATAGATAGATAGATAGATAGATAGATAGATAGATAGATAGATATCAATTAAAACTCAGAGATATGATAGATAGATAGATAGATAGATAGATAGATATGATAGATAGATATAGATAGATAGATATCAATTAAATAGATATATAGATAGATAGATAGATAGATGAACATAGATAGATAAGATAGATAGATAGATAGATAGATAGATAGATAGATAGATAGATAGATAGATATCATATTAAAACTCTGAGACATGAACATAGATAGATAGATAGATAGATAGATAGATAGATAGATAGATATCAATTAAAACTCTGAGACGTGAACATAGATAGATAGATAGATAGATAGATAGATAGATAGATAGATAGATAGATAGATGTGAACATACTTAGATAGATAGATAGATAGATAGATAGATAGATAGATAGATAGATAGATAGATAGATATCAATTAAAACTCTGAGATATGAACATAGATAGATAGATAGATAGATAGATATCATAGACGTGAACATAATAGATGATAGATAGATAGATAGATGTGATACATGAATAGATAGATAGATAGATAGATAGATAGATAGATAGATAGATAGATAGATAGATAGATATCAATTAAAACTCTGAGATATGAACATAGATAGATAGATAGATGGATAGATAGATAGATAGATAGATGATGAACATACTTAGATAGATAGATAGATAGATATAGATAGATAGATAGATAGATAGATAGATAGATAATATCAAAAAACTCTGAGACATGAACATAGATAGATAGATAGATATGATAGATAGATAGATAGATGGATAGATAGATGTGAACATACTTAGATAGATGATAGATGGATGGATAGATAGATAGATAGATGGATAGATAGATAGATATCAATTAAAACTAGATAAATAGATAGATATCAATTAAAACTCTGAGATGAATAGATAGATAGATAGATAGATAGATAGATAGATAGATAGATAGATAGATAGATAGATAGATAGATAAATGATATCATTAAAACTCTGATGTGAACATAGATAGATAGATAGATAGATGTGAATAGATAGATAGATAGATAGATAATGACCAAATAGAAATGATAAGGGCGAGGGAGGGGAGAGGGGTAATAGAAATAGATAAATGTGAACAGACTGAAATAAATATATGTGTGTGTATGCGTGAGTAGGTCTGTGTATTTATCTATGTGTATGAATGAACACACACGCACACACACACACACATATATATATATATATATATATATATATATATATATATATATATATATATATATAAGAAAAAAATTGTTTTGATATTTTTCTTATGTGTATACATATATGTGTGAGTAGACACACGTGTATATTTGAATGCACATGCACTTACAAAATAAGACAACGCGAAAAAACGAAAACATACAGCTACGATTTGTTTGTATTTTTGGAGGAGGGGCACTTTCCATCTCTCAGTAAGAAACATGTCAGTAAAAGATCTATGAAAACCCTGTGCGCCTCAGCTTGGAGCCAACCCATTTCATATTTTTTATGTCTGTAGAGGTTTTAGGCAATTTCCAAAACACATATAATTTCTTATGATAACATATGCCCCCCCTCCACCTCCTGCTCACACTCCGCGTCACGTTTTCGACACGGTATTATTTCCATCATGTAATTACGTCATTTTTCGTCTTCAGGTGTCACGTGACGCATTTTGGCGCCATTATTTCTGACAACATTTAAAATCGGCTCAATGTCTGAAGGTTTTCATTCGGACTGCGTCTTTATCAATATAATCAATGTGTCCGTGTGTGTGGAGGAGGGTGCGCGCTCGCGCGTTTGCCACATCATTTCGACAGCAGATATGACAATAGCCTCATGATAATAATATTTGATATTTAAAAACAGTAACTATGGGAATTTTTCTTTTCTTGTCGCATCAAATACTCAATGTAACGAATTACTGCAAGTGTTTCCCTTTGATTAAAACAATCTGCACAAAAGAAAATCTTCCTTGATATTTCATTTTTTTTTTTTCATTTTTAAAGAGACAATCGCCATTTTGGATTAAAAATAAGCAGCTTTCAATGAGAAAACCAAATCCAACATTCTGTATATTTTAGTAAATAGTTCAAGACGATGCAGAATAACTGAAAAAATTACAACTTAAGAGAAATAACCATAAAAATATTTGTTGTGGTAGGATCCACCTAATTTGCATAGTGGAGTACCGACCATATAAATATGGTTGGTACCCCACCTAATTTGCATAGTGGAGTACCGACCATATAAATATGGTTGGTACCGGGAAGAGAAGTGGAGGAATTAAGAGATTCAATCCAGAGACTCTGCCCAACTGCGACTAAGTCAACACATTCTCCAGGAACGGTCTTCCCAGGAATATACAAAAGACTATATATAAATATTGTGTACACTTTCTTGTTTCAATACATTTTGTTCTAAGTACATTTTGTGTTGTATTATTATTCCATGCATTAGTCAAGTTTCAACAATATTTTAAAGTACTTTTATTGAAACCACCTTTTCTTTTTATGTGTCATGTCCTTTCAGGACGAAACCGATCATGCCTCTCCATTTCCCACTATCCCTTGTAGCTCTCAATAAGTTGCTACTTCCCCAGGTCCTGATCTGTCATCCAATTTCTTAAGCCCGCTAGGTATGTCATGCGTTACTTTCCCTTGTCTCTCTTTCCCTCTGTTCGACATGTGAGTGTCAGAGTCTCCAAGCCTTCTTTTCTCATTACGTATCCCAGCAATTTCAGCTGCCTCTTCCGGATGTTAAGTATAACCTTCCTCTTTTTTTGAATCCTCCCCAAGACCTCATCGTTGCTCACATGTTTGGCCCATCATATCATTAGCATCCTTCTATAGAACCATACCTCCGTTGCCTCTTCTTCATCTTTGAGGAGACCGTCCAACATTCTCTGCTGTAAAGAAGAATAGATGTCACATAGCAGCTTAGTACTCTTTTCTTTGTTACCAAATAAAATCCTCCTGTCTTGTAATACTCTGTCTGGCTTTTGGAATGCGTCTTTGGCCATCCCAATACGTCTTCGGATCTCAGCGTCGCACTTGCCGTCCTCTGTCAAAACACTTCCCAGATATTTAAATTTCCGCACCTGCTTGATTTAAGTGTCTCCGACCTGTAAATCGCATTTCGGGCTCTTCCTTTTAAGCGTAATTTTTTGTTTTACTGTAGATCATAAAGATCAAATTACAATAGGCAACCGATAAAAATTGCTAGCTGATTGATTTTTATTGTTGTCAGCTGCCAACAACATGAGTTCACAAGAGAAAGAAAATAATTTTTCTTCCATTCTGTGAGATACTAGCTAAAAAGAAAGAAAAAAAGTCGCATGTAAGACATTGCCGGATTTACCAATAATTTTATGGTTCGAGCATAGTTCTATAATATTTTTGACATTATCATAGGTATTTCTTACATATGCTGCTATGGGATGGACGCATAGATCCCTACAAAAGAATAAACAACCAATTCAAGATATCCACAGATTTTGCTTCCTTGATTTCGTTGCTGGGACGTCTAAAAAATAAAATACGAAATCGGCAACCAAAACATCTGTAGATGCAATCGCTTCAGAAATTCGCAAGTGGATAGATGTGAATATACTGAGATAGATAGATAGATAGATAGATAGATAGATAGATAGATAGATAGATAGATATGATAAGAGTGAGATAGATGTATACATACTGAGATAGATAGATAGATAGATAGATAGATAGATAGATAGAGAGAGAGAGAGAGATGTGAAAAGAGTGAGATAGATGCGAACACACTGAGATAGATAGATAGATAGATAGATAGATAGATAGATAGATATCAATAAAAAATAATATGATAAGAGTGAGATAGATGTATACATACTGAGATAGATAGATAGAGTGAGAGAGATAGAGAGATGTGAAAAGAGTGAGATAGATGCGAACACACTGAGATAGATAGATAGATAGATAGATAGATAGATAGATAGATAGATAGATAGGTATGGACTGAGATAGATAGATAGATAGATAGATAGATAGATAGATAGATAGATAGATAGATAGATAGATAGATAGAAATGAGCAAAGGAAGATAAGGGCGAGAGAGAGAGAGTAACAGAAATAAAGAGATAGATGTGAACATACTGAAATAGATAGGTAGATAGATAGATATATAAAAATGAGCAAAGAAAGATAAGGGCGAGAGAGAGAGAGAGAGAGAGAGAGAGAGAGAAAGTAACAGAAATAGAGAGATAGATGTGGACATACTGAAATAGATAGATAGAGAGATAGATAAGAAAAGAGTGAGATAGATGTGAACATACTGAGATTGATAGAAAGAAAGAAAGAAAGAAAGAAAGAAAGAAAGAAAGAAAGAAAGAAATTTATCGCTCTCATTAACACTTAATTCGTTCGGGCGTTGAACTCATTCATTTTGAGATTGTTAGAGGTTTTCTTTTAAATTCTGTTAGTGGAATTAAGGTTAATCTAATTTTGATCACCCCATAAATATTAATCCTGAGCTCACTTAACTTGTCAAGGAACTGTCGTCTCTAAACAACCCGTCAGATCAGTCAGTTATGTGCCATGCGTAATACACGCTTAGGTGATCATGTATCTTTCGATACATGACTAACGAGGCAGTTTTTTTTTTCCCACGGTAAGTTGCCATTTCTTTCTGCAGTAGACTAGTTGCCATCCAAAGCTATAGATCCAGCTCTGACTTGCTATTTAGCTGGGTGGGGGAGAAGAAGAGGATTCATACCTTTCCCAAGGGTATTAGTACAGTTCAGCAGGCAACGTAGTAACGAAAACGGGGTCAGAAATTCAACCTTTATAAATAATTATATATAAACATGGGTCAGAAGAACAAAAAAAAATCAGTTATGCGCGATACACGCTTAGGCGATCATGTATCATTCGATACATGACTGATGATGGAGATTTTTTCCCGTAGTAATTTGCTATTTCTTTCTGCAGTAGACCAGTTGCCATCCAAAGCCGGTTTGTCCTGCTATTTACCCATAGCTGGGGAGAGAAGAAGAGGAATCATACCTTTCCCAAGGGTATTAGCACGTAAGTGAATGTAATGGATTCGACTGGAGTTCGAACTCTGCACTCCCATTCCTCAATGCGAGCCGCTATCCATAACACCACCGTGCTTCTTTTGCCAAGGAACACTTTTGGTCTCTCTTTATTTTGTTTTTTTTTTATCAAAAGGAATCTTTGAGAAAAGATTAGTGTAACAATTAATGAATAAGAGTGAAAAGTTCAAAACTGAAAAAAAAGGCGATAGATTAATAAGATATTTTTTAATCGATAAGAAAAATCTATTTGCAATTGCTAATATCCTTTGACCTTGTAGGGTTACCCCATTTTGTCTACAAGGCGACTTTCCCTAACGTCTGCTTGGTGACATTGCATAAATCCGTAATAAAGGAAAGGGAACAAAATATTCTCTCTCTTTTGTCTTTCTCTTTAACAACAAGATGCCATAATGACAACACGTGTCTCATTTTTCCCATAGTACATACAACACACCTCACTATGTCCTGTTAAAAATAATATCTCCCCCAAAGCCTATCCCGTAATTATATACCTCCATTCAACAAAATATCATTGTTCAAAAAACAAGGCAACCTGAACTTCCGTAAGAAACTGGTACATTAATGTCATTACTATTTACTCAAAGAAGTATATTATTAGTCACTTTCTCACTCATAGAAGAAAGTTAGTATTTTGTTGAAGAATGGATTTTTCTCTCCTTTTCTGGGCTACTGTTGTGTAGGAACCTACCACCCCTCTTGAAGATGAACTCGTCTACAAACAAGGACGTTAACTAGTGGCATGTCAAAAGACAGTGTCGGAGAAGTTCTGGGCTGAGTTAGTTATAGACTACTCAGGCGATATCTGTACCAACTTACCAACCGAATAAACCCCATTTTATTGTTACATGTTATTTGGCGTTTGTCTTTATTAACCCCAAATTAACATCATAACAGCTACGTTACACCTTTGTTCTGTATATAAATATTTTATAGTTTATTAAGTGCTACAAAGGACAGGAAGTTGTGGAGAACCACGATCGCATACGTCGTGAGAGGACACATAATAAAGAAGAATATTGTCAATCCTTTCAAATCCATTTCCAAAGATTTTTGCATTTTGTCCTCCGACATTTTGTGTCGATTCAGTTTTTCAATTCTTAAATGAAACTATTTACATATCACGTTATTTTCGAATTGTTTCTTGTGAAACTCATTTACGATTCGTTTTTATAGAGAATCATTTTCTGTAGGTTTCTTTTAGAAAATAATTTTTGAAAATTTTTCAGTGTTATTTTTTTGTACAAGACTATTTGACTTGTATTTTGATGCCATGGAATTTGCATTATTTACATTATTCGGACTATTGTCCTCATCTTTGTCGCCATATTTATCACAACGTTTCGGCCGTTGTACGCTCCGGCCTACTTCAGGTGGTTGGAATTCCTCAAGGACACATGGCACAGTGGATAAAGGCGTTGGTTAGATCCAGTGACAGGACCCAAAGAGTGTGAGTTCAATACCCGGTTAAGGCAGTGGAGAACTTTCAGAAGGAAACAGGCGATAACTGATAACTGACATCCATTAGACATGGCATGTGGAACTAGAACAGTCTACCCCAGTGAGCGAAATAAAGGGTTCAGTTCGACATTCCAACCACCTGAAGAAGGCCGGAGCGTACAACGGCCGAAACGTTGTGATAAATATGGCGACAAAGATGAGGACAATAGTCCGAATAATGTAAATAATGTACATAATACCTCATCTCAGAAATATAGACAGACCATGGAATTTGGTTAGCATTTCTAGGATAAATTTTTGGCAAAACATTTATATAGTAAAATGATTTCCAATACGTTCGATAATTTAAAAATAATTTTATTACAATCACAATTTTAAACAATTTATTCTCATTTTCTACAATAGTTAATTTCCTTAATCATTAAAAAAACAAATCAATAAATAAGTTAACTAGAAGTAACGTCGACTTTTAATATGAAATCAGTGAAAAGTACACGTCATCATAAAAAATACACGTCATCATAAAAAATACACGTCATCATAAAAAGTACACGTCATCATAAAAAATACATTGACCTTTTTAGATATTAACCTCGTTAAACATTTTTAATTCTACTCTGCTGGAAGTTATGGAAATTCCAACCTATTGCACATCGGGGTGGCTTCCTGTGGACCCCTCCCCTTGGTTAGGTTAGTCAAGCTTCAGTGTACCTAGTTAATGTGAGTAAGTGTTGTTCCTGGCCTGCATCCCGGCTGTTCTTTGGTTATGATCCAAGTCGAGATTCCCAACGTCCCCAGTTTGTTTTGACCCCGCCCCCTTTCATCTCGACTGGGTCAGTTTTATATTTTCCCATTCCAGCCTTATATTTTATACTTTTTCCCACTCCCTTAGCGAGAGAATCTCTTGATTTTGTCCCCTGGGCAGAATACAGCGGTCTCTCTGTTTTATGGGTTGGACGGTCCCTACTAACATCAATTATGTTTAGTTTGTATTTGTGTTTATTTTAAGTTTATTATTGGGTTAATTTCCCTCCCTTCTCATTTTATCATTATTAGAATTGTATATATATATATATATCATCATTAAAATTTTTATGGCATGGGGCGCGATTTTGGTAGGTCTCCCTTGAGAGCACGTGGTATTATGGTGGTTGAAGGCTTGTTTGGTGATGGACGAGTTCTTTTGGTGAATGAGTAAAATGTAATGTACGAATGGATCGCGAATCTGATTAGCTAGGTATAAGATAGTTAGTGTTGACCAGCCTCTACCCCTCCCCTTTATTGGCCCCGTGCCACAATTTGTACTTTTTGTACGAATAAATATCAGTTATGGAAATTCAAATAGTTTAATTACATTTTTAAGATTTGGCTTTTTGGCTAAATCTTGATTTGTGAAATTTAACTTAATCAGCTGGGATGTTTTTGTTTTAATATGTGTCTTTTACGAAGTGGGGTAATAATTTAGTTCAGAATAACAATATATGTAAATTTTTACCATTTTTGAAGGAAAAGGTTTAAGGTTTTTTTCTGCTATTATTTTCAGCCCCAAATTAAATATTGAAATGTGTATGAGAAATTAGAGCGAATCATTTGGTAAACGAAAGAAGGATTCTTCTATTTTGCCAAGTAATTCATTGTTGTATTTCAATAACAAGATGCTCTATGCTATTCTCCTTGGGAGGTCTCTCCTAATTCTTAACTTCCCCGTCTGTTTGAAGCTGAAAGATTTTTTAAATAATCCGACCCAAGTCTAAAATGATAACAGACGTTTAGAATTCTTTCTCAAAAGGATATAAAATTTTATTTTTAAATACTATAGTGATTCCCAAGTATTACAATTAACACTGAAAAACTATGAACAAACTTTGCAATCATTTTGTCAAGCACGAAGGTTATTTTAGAAAAACAAATTGAATGTTTAGTTACTAACCTAACGTTAAATATTCTTTCTTTTTCAATATGAGCATGTGCTAAAAAATTAACCTTTGGAATGTATTAATAAGACGATAATGCTAATTTTAGTAATTAATAAACTATGTAATTTTATTAATTAATAAACATGATGATAATGCTAATTTTAGCAAATAGTAAACTATGTAAATTTAAGAAAATAATAAACTATGTAATTTTAGCAAATAGTAAACTATGTAATTTTAGTAAATAATAAACATGATGATAATGCTAATTTTAGTAAATAATAAACTACATAATTTTAGTAAATAATAAACTATGTAATTTTAGTAAATAATAAGCTATGTAATTTTAGTAAATAATAAGCTATGTAATTCTAGTAAATAGTAAACAAGATTATAATGCAAATTTTAGTAAATAATAAACTATGTAAGGGAAAAGATTTTTGTTCATAATTCTTTAATGTGTTTTTCAGAAAAATGCAAAAATATTTAATTTTTTAAAAATAATTATATACAGTGTAGTCACGTCATATATTGTTTTCTCAGTATATGAATTAATTTAAAATTAAAAAAATGTTAAACAATTTTAATGATTTTTAAAAATATAAATAATAAGTACTTAATTTTTATGGAAGACCAGAAGTGTCATTTTCATTTTTACTTAAATTTTCTATCTTCCTTGTTTGAAAAACTGCAATTTTCCACTCTAACAAGCCATTTCTGACTTCAGTTCATCATTGTGTGTTTGGAGTTAGGAGTCCTTCAAAATGGCCTATTATCAAACGTTGCTACATTTTTGGCCAACCATAGAAACTAAAATAAGGCTGTTAGATATAAAAAAAATTACTTGATTATTTAGTTACCATTTTTATCGATAGGAACATTAACTGAATATCTTCAGCTGAATAAGTAAAGGGGATCTCAAAAAAATTAATGGATATTTAAGTTTGGATACATTATTTTCATATAGGCTTGTCCCAGGTAACGCTAAAAAAGTGGTATACCCTGGAGAAAAAAGGTCCCCAAATCGATAAAAAAAATTTTAACGTGTAAATGTTTATGTTAAAATTAAAGAGGGAAGACCAAAGTATTTTTTTAATATTTTTTCAGGTTTTTTTAATCCTTCCTATAAATTTTAAAATTTTTTTTAAAGAATTCGTTTTTCTTGAATAAAAAAAAACCTAGTAAATTCGATTTATCGGCCATTTCTGGCCGAATTTGTAAACAAAAAATCAAAATTAGTTCAAAAATCAATTAAAATTCAATTACACCTTTTTTTTTTGTTATCTTAGGAAATTTAGAATGATTAAAGTATACTTAATGTAATTTGAAAGAAACATTACTTACTTTTTTAGCAGAAAATTTTTTAATAGAGATATTTCCAACGGTGGTACTCGCGCGAGTGCGTGATTGAAGGGTGTTAATTGATGGGTGTCAATATATTGACAACTTACGTCAAGGGAATTTATCGTACGGTAGCGCAGAAGTGATGTAATTCGTTAATTTCATACGTTACTGTTTTGTGTCAACAGAGATGGATAACAAAGCCATCGTGTGTAGGTGGGAAAAGTTTGTAAATGAGGTGAATTTTGTACTAAATTTCTGTTCTAATCACGACAGAAGGTTACCAATTGATATGTAAATAGTTTCATTTAAGAATTCCTTATGTGTCCTCACACGAAATATGCGATCATGGTTCTCCACAACTTCCAGTCTTTTGTATCTCTTAATAAATTTTATTTTTTACTATTTCGCCTAAACCCTGTTTCGCCATCCATTTACTTTAGTTCATCAAGTATGTTATGAGATATTTTCCATTGTCTCTCTCATCCTGTCCTGTGAGTATCATATTTTCCAAGCCTTCCTACCTTATTATATGCCTCAGAAATTTCAGCTGTCTCTTCCTGATGCGAAGAAAAAATTTGTTTTTTGTTTCCATTTTCTCTAAAAATTTGTCGTTTGCTCACATGTTCCGTCCATGGTATTCTCAGTATCCTGCTGTAAAACCACATTTCTGTTGTTTGAAGTCTCTTCTTCGTCCAGAATTTACTGGCATATGGGAGGACAGATATCATGTAAGAGTTCTTAAAAGTCTAAATATTACAGTTTGGGCTGAACAAACGTCGATTATTTAATAGAACAACATCGATGATTATAAGATTTGTTATAAAAATATTTTTTAACTATTAGATAATTCATCTTTTTCTGTGGCTTTTCTCAGTAAGTTCACATCTATCTCACTCTTTTCATATCTATCTACCTATATGTCTGGCTATCTATCTATCTATCTATCTATCTATCTATCTATCTATATATATATATATATATTTATATATATTTATAGATATATATATATATATCTAAGACTGTTCATTATCTATCTATCTATCTATCTATCTATCTATCTCAGTATGTTCACATCTATCTCACTCTTCATATCTATCTATTCTATCTATCTATCTATCTATCTATCTATCTATCTTAGTATGTTCTCATCTATCTCACTCTTTTCATATCTATCTACCTATATATATATATATATATATATATATATATATATATAAGAATGTTCATTATCTATCTGTCTATATATCTATCTATCTCAGTATGTTCACATCTATCTATCTATCTATCTATCTATCTATCTATCTATCTATCTATCTGACCAACACTGTAATCCCGTCTGCTCTTCTCACGAAGATTTAAAACCAAAAGTGAACGGACGATATCAAAGAGAAGAAAGGATGAAAGATTGACGGGAAATGTAATCTAAATAAGCTTCTTCAAAGCCACTTTCATGCCGTTGGTATGCCGGCCAAAGAGAAAACGGGGGGGGAAAAAAATGCAGAAATAGTCCCTGGAAGATATTTCGGCAGTTACGGACAGTACTTAACGCGCTCACATACACAAAGGAAACGTTCGCTCGTATACGAAGCTCAAACCTTCAGAGACGGATTCTTATTTGCATTCAACCAATAATCACCGAGAGCACAGCGCTATTTATCTCCGTATATATATATATATATATATATATATATATATATATATATATATATATATATATATATATAAAAACTAATCCATATTGAAATAGATATGATGATGCTATATAGATTGGATTCTATTTTACATACATAGACATATATACTTGTTTAACATTGTACGTATATATATATATATATATATATATATATATATATATAATTAGTTATTCATAAATTATAGCATAAGTATGTTATAAAATCTACATTCCACATCATCACTTGATAAGACACCAGAAGTGTTGAAACAAAATGGCTATTTTTGTAGTGATTTTATAACATATTTATGTTATAATTTTCGAATAAATAATTATATTTGCTCTACTCTGTATTGAGCCCTCTTTTAAGAATAGTATTTGTTGGTTATTGGAATTTATTCCGTATACACGAATCTTATACTTGGACACACACACACACACACATATATATATATATATATATATATATATATATATATATATATATATATATATATATATATATAGTGTGTGTGTATTTAGGATGCAAGAATTCATTGAAATAAGTTGTATTAAATTCAGCTAATAAGGACTGCCTAAATTTTCTTTTAGTTTGCTAATTTTAGAATAAAATTGTGGATAACCTATCGAATGTTCATGTTTTTGTTCTACTTTTTGTTTATATTTACCAGCTCGTTTCAGTCATTATTAGGAATTAAATGTTTTCAGTATCGTAGATATGAGTTTGTTTTCAATGTGGTTTTCACGGGTAATGACGAATTTCAGACAGAGAAGTCACCTTTACCAGTGATAACATATAACCACTCAACACTGAAATAAAAAAAGAACAAAGAAGATACTCTGAAAAAAGACTTTCTCGTTTGAATTTAATACAATTTGTTAATTATATATATATATATATATATATATATATATATATATATATATATATATATATATATTTGTGAATTTAGGCAGCAATCATACTTCCATGCACATTTCATTGAATACGACAAACAAGGTGCTTTTATTTAGTTTTTTTATACAATTTCTCATGCGATCTAATAATTTTTAAATTTAAATGCCCATTAAGAAATTGTATTTCTGATCAATTAAAATTCGTAAATAATTATATAGGCCACACTACAACATGTTTGACTCGCTCTTCACCTTTCTGACCATAGCTCAATTAGATCTCATTTAAATATTCATGGAAAACTAACGGACACTATTCATAAAATTCTTGTTGACAACACTAATATAATAGCATCATCCACATGCACAAAAAAGGTTAAAAATAATGGAAGCCTATTAATAAAAACAATAAAAAACAACACTTAATAATATTAACTTTGGACATGGACACAATGTCTTGACCGTTTTTAGAAAAATGAAAACATTTTATAAAACATACACACAACAAACCATTTCTTATTTAACAGTTAAAATATTTAATCCTTGAAAATGGCTAAATGTATAGCCGAAAGCGCTCGGATAAAAAGAACATTCGGACAGTTTTTATATAATTTATCATCCGAAAAGAAAAAAATTATTATATCACGTGAGAAATTGTATAAAAAGCTAAATAAAAGCTCCTTGTCTGCCCTATTCAATGAAATATATATATATATATATATATATATATATATATATATATATATATATATATATATATATATATATATATATATATAGATTTATACTCACAGAAGAAGAAAATACACTTAAATAGTGAGGACGCCATTTTACCTTTAAAGACCCTTTCAGTCAATACTTTATCAAAAGGTGAACGTTGGCGGATAGAACAAAACACTCAATGACATATTTGGAAATAGCGAATAAGGATGGAAAATTAAAATACGATTAAAATAGATTTTAATTATAAACAAATAAACTTTTGATAAAGTGTTGACCGAAAGGGCCTCTTAAAATTAAAATGACGTCGTCTCTTTTTAAGTCTATTTTCAGTCAATATAAGTCTTTATTTGTATATATATATATATATATATATATATATATATGAAGAAATATAGTATGTAAATATAAACATAAAAATGAACATTGAAGTCAACACACAGAGGCGTCAGGCTGCATGAAACAGTTGTTTTAAATTCAAACGAGGAAATTGTATTAAATTCAAACAAAAAAGTCTTTTTCAGAACATCTTTGTTCTTTTTTTTTATTTCAGTGTTGAGTCGTTATATCTTATCAGTGGTAAAGGTGACTTCTCTATCTCTGAAATTCAAAGTTCACTTACACAAACATATATATCCTTTCATTATAAAAAAAGTCCAAAGGCGGGCAATTTTCTAGCATACTGTTTTCATCGACTTTTAATATTTGGTTCATATTTGAATAAAGATTCGTTTCTACATTCGTGCGAAAATAAATCTATCACACCTTTTTCCCTGAGGTACATATGTTATATAATTTTATAACTATTGACTAAGGTGATCTTAGTCTGGCAAAAAAGCAATAAAGATGGGGCAAGCACCGAGTCTCTAATTTAATTAGAATGGTCTTCAAAATTAATGTTCACTCAATTATAGCCGTTTTATCTAATAGTCTGGTATTGAAAAGTTCCCAGTCTGACCAACAATTTCATTGAAACAAAAATCTTATATGATCAGTTAGTTTGTAGTTGACAATATTTCAACACCTTTTAGTATGAAACCTCAGGTGTCACTTTTTTACGGTATATATATATATATATATATATATATATATATATATATATATATATATATATATATATATATATATAAAAAAATATAAAAAAAAAACAAAATCTTAATATGCAATTATAGATTTTTGTTTGTTTTTTTTGTATTTTTTTTTCATACTGTCGGATCTATATCCATATATTTGCTTATATATATATATATATATATATATATATATATATATATATATATATATATATATAAAGTACCGCAAAAAAACTATTACATATATATATATATATATAAGTACCGTAAAAAAGTGACATATATATATATATATATATATATATATATATATATATATATATGTATGTATACTTATATAGAATGACGTCATTTTACCTTAAGGAGACCGTTTAGGCCAACACTTTATCAAAAGGTGAACGTTGACGCGTAGAACAAAATACTCAGTGTCACATTTGGAAATAACGAATGAGGAGGGAAATATTGGAAGACAATTAAAATAGATTTTAATTTCGGTGTTTCCAAATTTGACATTCAGTATTTTTTTCCATGCGCCAACGTTCCCCTTTTTGAAAAATTATTACCGAAAGGGGATCCTAAGGTAAAATGACGTCCTCTCTATTTAAGTTTCTCTCTCTCTCTCTCTCTCTATATATATATATATATATATATATATATATATATATATTTTTTTTTTTTGTTTGTGTTTGTGTGCGTGTGTGTAAAATATAAAAAAGTGGGCATTGAAGTCAACATCCATTGTCAACAGTCCGTTTCATGCTTAAACGCAATCGTTAGACAGTGTGTGTTGTGTTTTTGGTTCGACTATTTATATACGCTGGTCGATAGTGCATTATGGGTAGCAACGTCCATTGTATTATCCTAACGGTTATTAGGTAGGCTGTGACGGTTATGTTTTAAATTATTTAAGAGACTATTTTGTAGAAATAAATGTGAATTCGAATGCAGTTGTTTTTAGCTATTCTATAGTGTTGTTGTTTTTTTAACTCTTTTTACCCATTATTTATTATTGAATATTTTATTATTTCTTATTGATTATTATTGCATGTACTTGTCTTTATGTGTGCATTCGTAGTTTGTTAATTTTCTTACTATTAACTTTATTTGTTTACTTATTTATTAATTTATATTTTTTCTATTCAATATACAAATCACTCATTAAAGAATGAGTGCTGAAAATTTCATTTAAATCGGATAACTTGCTGATTTAAAAAAAAAATTAAAAACTCGGGTAATTATTTTTTTGTTTTCATGCCGGATTAAAAGCATTGTTATGAATAATCAATAGTACTCTCCCCTTGTTTTGTTACTCTCATCTTTGGGAGAGCTATTTCTGTTTACTGGGACTATAAAAGGACACTATACGTGAACCTTGTATTCTCAGTTGAATAAAGCTTTCTTAAAGCCTAGACATGTGTACTTTTGTCATTACAAGCATGTATTTTAGTAGAGACCTCCACAAAAATAGCGATATCTAATGTTTAAAATTAATTTTAAAAAGAAATTTAAAATTAATTTTAAAAAGAAAAATCTTTCTTGGAGCTTTTATTCTAGTTTTAAATTCAAGCTAATAGATTAAATTTAATATTTCCAATCAGCAAAATACTTTGCTGAATCTCAAAAATTAATTTAAATTGACTAGAAAGAGGTTTTTTTTGGCTAAATTAGCTGATTGACGCCTTTTTAGTTGTCTTTCATCGCAATGTAATTTTCTTTATTAAAAAATCATCCATAAATAAAATATATATATTTTTCAAAGCAAGGAAGCAATCCACCTGTCCTACAATTTTGAAAATTGACGCAACTTATTACTCTTTACAAAATCATATATAGTTCCACGTAAACATAATTGCTGGGTCACTCGGATATAAGTCGAGTCTTGCTTTTTAGTCAAGGAACAATTAAATTATTAACGACTTGGGACCAAACCACGATTGTTTTATGCCGCGTCAGGATAATTATTCATTTTCGCTGCAAGTCGGGTTAAACTCACTCAATTTCCTTTTACAACAAATAGGTTTAGCCAGCGTGTGTAACCAGACACTTGTTTACTAAGCCAAGTACACGAAACGCAACAGTCCTACAAGCAATACATCGTTGACACCGAAGTTCCATTTCGACTGCATCAAGACGCAGGCAATTTAAAGTTTATCCGAAGGAGAGTTTCAGGAAATATCATACAAGGCTAAAACATTTTAAAAAGAGCAAATTTTCCAGTGGCTAGTGGAATTGCTTGCCTGCGATGAAATCCGACATTCACAATTTAATCATTATCAGGATTTAAGCATAAACATTTGGTGGAATTGAATTTTCTTTTCATTTCTACAAATAGTTTAACTTGTTCAAATTTACTTAGCATCGTCTACAGGGTGTTCATAAATTTCGTGTGCACTTTAAAAATTTTATAACTTTATTTGTATTTGCGATAGAAATAATCTGTAAAAATGTTATAAAGTTTAGTGTACCTAGTTTTAAGTATAGCTAAAATAACTAATGTGATTTGAGGCATTTACTGAAAATCAGTTGTCAAATGTTTTCCGTGGACTTCAAAATTGTATTACCCTTTGTATTGCTAATGATGGAGTACATGTGGAAACTTAAATAAAATTTCAATAAAACTTTAAAAATATAGCTTTACTTTTTTTTAATCCTTTTTTTAAATTATTTCTATCAAAATACAAATAAAGTTATAAAATTTTTAAAGTGCATAAGAACTTTATGGACACCTGTATATATATATATATATATATATATATATATATATATATATATATATATATATATATATATATATATATATATATACAGATGGATATGGACGTTTTTATATATATATATATATATATATATATATATATAAACGTGTCCATACACCTGTTTTATATATATATATATATATATATATATATATATATATATATATATATATGAGATTTATGTCCATAAAGTCCGTGTGTACTTTAAAGTTATAAATTATTTAAAGTGCATACGAACTTTTCCAATCCCCAATATATATATATATATATATATATATATATATATATATATATATATATATATATATATATATATATATATATATATATATATATAGGTGTCCATAGACCCTGTATATATATATATATATAGTTAGTGTGCACTTTAAAGTTATAAATTATTTAAAGTGCATACGAACTTTATGGAGACCCTTTATAAATACCACTGACATTTTACTTCTTACTCATGCTTTTTACAAATTATTTCTATCGACAATGCAAATAAATTTATAAATTTTTTAAAGTGCACACGAACTTTATGGACACCCTGTATTTCCACCTATATATATGATGACCTATCTTTTGTGGACTAGCAATTATTTTCACACAGATCCTTCACAATAAGAATACAATTAAATAAAATCCATAGAAGCTTCAGTTTTTCGTTTTTCAATTCTGTACACACAAACGCTTGAATAATTATGTACACTTGTGTCGCAGAGTTATGAATATTGTTTCAAAGAATTCTTATCAGAAGGCTTTAGTTAATATGGTTAATTATAGTTGATCAGTTTGCGTGAAGAAAAACTCTACAAATTTTAAAATTTTGTTGTCCGCCTGGCACAAGATCAATAATAACATTTTTAATAAAAATGACAAAACAACTCCATTTGTATATGAGAAAGAGATATTCGAATTTATATACAGAAATGTACAATTGGGTTGTGCTGAAATAGAATTAAAAGAGAGTGTAAAACAAGATCTAGATTTAAAATTCAAATGCTAAGCACTGACTCATTGATTTTGTTAGAAATTAAAAAGACTCGAATTTACAAACTTAATACACACGCAAAAGCGAATCCAAAACAAAACACGTGAAATTTTACACCTTCATGCGAAATGTTTTTCGGCCAAAAGAAAACTAGGAAACATTTAAAAACACAATTCAAATAATCTTCAATTCTCAGAAACAAATTCTTTTACGGACCTTTTCGCGAGCCGACGCGAAGTTTGTTCGTCATCTAATGGAAAGGCCCGAATCATATCCGGGAGTGAATTCCCAAATGTCCTTTTCAAGCCCCACAAACAAAATAAAAGACGGGCAAGTTCAACTGTCACCAGAGAGCGAAGGAGACGAGCGTATTAACACGTCCCTTGACAAACATCAAGCGGTCGTTATTACTATCTCTACCTTTCTCCCTCGCCTCTTTTATGTTTGATAAACGAACGGAACATTTTAAGACTGAGCAATTACTTCAAAGACATTCCTACCCTACGATAACGCTCATACATACATACATACATACATACATACATATGTTCCTGCCTACGTACTCATAAACTCATTCTTACAAGGACTACTACGAACATTTTGACGACCTTGTATCAACCAAAATACATTAATTTTATTTGTAGAGACCTTAATTGATTTATATGTATATAAATTTGTTATTTCACTTTACAATTTGATTTTTTTTGTTTTATACCCCTCTTATGGTGGGCTATCTAACTAACAAGGCCAAATCAAACTAATCTGTTTCAACACTCATATACTTCACTATAACTGATAACTCACTATAAAAGTATCTTTTGAAACCTTCTGAAAGAAGAAGAAGAAGAAGCAGAAGAAGAAGAAGAAGAAGAAGTAGCAACCCAAAAACCAATTCTGGGATTTCTCAAAATAGCAACCCACAAACCAATTCTTGAATTTCTTAACTTACAGAAATCTATTATGATTATTTTCTAAAACTTCAAGCGAATGTTTTATTTGTTGAAATTTGATTAGCATTCGAAATAAAGAGCTTCCCATTTTTTTGTTGTTATTCTTATTATTCTGGTCATGTTGAGGAGATGCCGACGAACAGGGGAGGTTCGATGTTTCTGTGAAATGTTTGCGCACACGGTCGCGGTACTTCTGATGTTTAACGCAAGGGAAGAATGTACCGACACGCCCATCTCTACACAAGAGGCTCGAACGGAAGTCTCGTCAGAGCGGAAGTAACGATTCCCGCCCTGAACGCAATGAGTTTATACGATTTGCTTTTATCGGGGAAGCAGTGAGAGGTGAAAAATACCTGCAAGCGTTCTCAACTACTGCATGCTGTTATCAAAGACCTAGAAACAGAAAACCTTTGCTATGTATACGAAAACCTGTGGGAGGATCAGTTTGGATGGCTCGAGTAATGCATAATAGGTAGCAACGGAGAAATAAATGCAAATTACTGATGTATACTTGAATAAACACACACACATACATATAAATTGTGTATATTTAGAATGCATATTTTCATTTAAACATGTTTGGTTAAAAATAATTTAGACATATGTCGATTTGATTTCGTTGAGAACCCTTCAAGTTCGTGGATTAATCTTTTGGTAGATTTAGAAAACTGAGTAAGAAAAATACCAACATTTTCTTTCGAATAGTTTTTATTTTCCCAAGTACTTTCAATCTCACCTAAGACCATCTTCAGGGGGTTAAGTTGTCTGTGAGTGTGTATATGTGTTTCTGGGAATAAAAAACATTTCAACAGTTTGTTTTTTTACTGCTTATGCAGCGTTATAGATTTAAAATTTTAAAGTTCACGTGTTCTTATTTAACCAAACCTGTTTGAATATATATATATATATATATATATATAATGGAATGGACAAAGTCCGACAATTATTTTAGAGACATTTTTATACATTCTTTTTATAGATACAAATATTTAAGTAAATGCTCTGTTTATAATAAACAGTATTAACCAACATTTACCGGCCTGGATGTTCGAGAGATTTTCATAGAAAATATTCGTCCTCCGACAGGAATCGAACCAGCATCCTATAAGGAACCATCATTTAGCCTGATGTGCTCTTAACCGATTGAGCCACAGAGAATAGTTCAATTAGCAAAGTCGAATTTACTGCCTTTAAACTTCAATCTTCAATGATTCTCTCACGTACATTCATATCTGCTCATGGCTTATCCAAATGTAAACAAATGACGTCACACATTATGAAATGGACAAAGTCCGACAATTATTTTAAGACAGTTTTATGTTTATATCTATAAAAACAATGTATAAATATAAAAATGTTATATATATATATATATATATATATATATATATATATATATCCAAAGTGATTAGAACGTTCGCTTTTTGACTATGAGACCCGGGTTCGAATCTCACCATGGTCGATTTGTCAGGAAGGAGACTTCCTGATGTTATCGGTCCAGCGTGCGACACCTTTGGAAAGTGCCTGAAAACCATACCACAGGTTGATCCAAGCCTTGTAAGTGAAACTGAGTAGATGGAACACATGGGGCCGTAGATAGCTGTGCTAGCACGAAGCCACAAGTCATCGTGACCGAGGGTTTGAGTGTGCTGGCGTTGTTCAGATTGAGTGTGCTGCTGTTGATCATTCTAGATAACACGCTCTCTTCCAGCATAGCTGCAGTATAAACCACAAGTTGACTCTGTGGGTGTTGAACGAACACAAAGGTGTCTGAGCGAGAGTCTGCAATAGGGATTGGCTAGCCACTCTAGTGGACGGGTATCCTCGAATATATATATCGAGAGTGAGAGAGACAGAGAGAAAGCGAGATGCTTATAAAGGCAACAAGTATGTATATGATGCACTTGCAAACTATCATATCTGGGACTGATACTAGTCTTGGCTGACTGTCCTGGGTATGACGATAAACTACATCCGCGTCCTGAGTAAGACAATAAACTACGTCCGCGTCTTGAGTAAGACGATAAACGACATTCAACAACAAGGCCTTTGATCAGATTTTGAGGAGTGTGAAAACAATTGCTGCTGTTCACAGGTCCACCCTGAACTGGGGTGGTAGCACCTGTTAGGGTCCCAGATATGAGCAAATAGTTAACCCCTAAACTGGAGTCAAAAGATTATGAAAAGTATAAAAATAGGTTTTAGTACCATAAATACTTTGCAAAAAAAATTATTACCGGCAATAAATTTTTGAAGAAAAAATATTTGAAGAAAATATATTCCTTATCAGCATACAACCCCGAGCGAATTCAGTGCCGCCCTCACAATTTTCAGCATGTGTCAAAAGCTGTGATCGCAATTTTCAAAGCCTATCACTCAAACATAAAATGACACAGCTACTACCACTCGAGAAGCCCTTTTCCTACATTCGTTGTATACAAGAAATTAAAGCAACATAGAATACTGATCGGTCCGCTCACGCCAATTCTAATAATAAAAATTCTTTTGAGACATACAACAAATGAAATTCAATCGGCACTTGGGATTGAACCCCAATTATCTCAAACGCCACGTAGCTCTTCCAGTTTTCTTTTAGCCCTTAAACCTAAGTAGCAGACAATCATTAGTCGGCATCTTTGAACCAATGGCTTTTCAAACTGGGGTCAATGTTTTTGTCCTCAAGCATCTTTTACTTAGGGTTCTGCTCAAAAGCATGAAGCGAAAGTTAATTATAAATGTCACATCAATTTTGAAATTTGAGTGAATCCTTTCCAGTTTTTTTTTTTGTTTTGTTTTATCTTCCACTGACTTTTATTTGCTTGTCTTATTTCACTTTCAAATGTATTAGTATTTTTGATTATGTATACATTCGCTTCATCAACTTCATTAAAAATGACTTAGTAGAAGACTTAGTAGATAACTTAGATCTTAGTAAATGACATAGTAGATGACTTAGTAGAAGACTTAGTAGATAACTTAGTAGATAACTTAGTAAATGACTTAGTAAAAGACTTAGTAGAAGACTGAGTAGATGGCTTAGTAGATGACTTAGTAAATGACTTAGCAGAAGACTTAGCAGATGACTTAGTAGATGACTTAGTAGAAGACTTAGTATATAACTTAGTAAAGGACTTAGTAGAAGATTTAGTAAAAGACGCAGTAGATGACTTAGCAGATGACTTAGTAGATAACTTAGTAAATGAATTAGCAGAGGACTTAGTAGATGACTTAGTAAATGACTTAGTAGAAGACTTAGTAGATGACTTAGTAGAAGACATAGTAGATCACTTAGCAAATGATTTAGTAGAAGACTTAGAAGATGATCTAGTAGAAGTCGTAGTAGAAGACTTAGTAGATGACTCTGTGTCTAGAGATGAATGTAGCTTGTTTTCACGATCTCTTCTAATAAATCTTTCGTATCAAGTTTATTTATATTAATGTGTGCTCATATGATATACATGCACATACATAGATACATATGCCGTATTTTCCGTCTTACAAGACGCACTCCCCGCCAAAAAAAAAAAAAAATACCCAGATAAATACGTCTGCGTTTTCCAAGATGAATGTAAAGCATCGTCCAGGCTCAAGTAAGCTTGGACGGTCACCTAATTGGCTTGACTGATAGCGACGTGAATTTGTATATTGAGTCATTACACTATAATGTTAGCTATCTAATTCAGCCTTGTATATGATGTAAACTCAGTACTTAGCTGTTACAAGTATTTCCAAGACTATAAACCTTCCCGGAGCCGAGCCACAGTCATAAACATGCTCTGTTTACTAGCAGCGGCGAGAGCCTTTCTGCTCTTGACTAGTATGTCATTGCCATACAAACAAAATCGGACGAGTGATTAATGTAAACAATACGTTGCGCCACTATCTGAGGGACGCACGGTGAATGTGTTGTCGGATGAGAATGACTTTTTTTATTCTTAGAAATTTCTTTCCAATATAAGGGTGCGTCTTCGAAGCCGTAGCATCTTGTAAGCCGGAAAATACGGTAGATGTTTTTTTTCTTTTACACATACACACACTCACACACAAGCACGCGCACATACAAATATGTATTTTTTTTTACGTCGCCGCCGTCAAGATTGCTGCGCTTGTCACTTCGATACGCAAAAAAACATGGTGGCATGCGAATGGCGCCATCTTTGTACCTCAGCATTGACTGTGTAGAATTCCTTCCTGTATAAATACCAGGTCCGGATTATACGATGGATGCAGTAAAATATTACTGGCGTCACACTTTTTCTCAGATTGTCCGTGAAGGCTGGGGGTGGGGTGTCTTGAGACTTTCTTCCGACGATTAACTTCTTTTAGTCTCCATAGTCTTACATAGTATCCGACGGGATTAACTGTCTAATTATGCCGTCTACAAGCAGCATTTCTTTCTACATCACAGAAAATAGTTGCAATTAATTTCTTCGTTGATTGATTTTTTCTTTTTTTTTTTAAAGAGTTCTGTGAGATAGATGCATCAAGGTGAATCTTTGCATCTAAGATAACGTAATGCATTATGGTCTCATCAATCGGTTTCCTGCGCTCTAGATAGGAAAGTTTGCATCCGTTCCTTATATTGTTCCGAAAAAGCGTAGCAACCGGACTCGTGTTTTTCATTCAATCGATTTGGGATATAACGAATAGATTTTCCGTTATCCAACTTTTCATGGACGGATTTCATTGATCGACGATTTGAAAGATTAAGCTCCAAAGCCATATCATACAGTTTGAGTATTCTTTAATGGCTGGCAACTTTGTCTTCTGCTGTTGATGAATGTGGACGAACTTCATAAAGCCCTTTAGCAGAATCGTACACAACTTTCTGAATGGATTACAGCAGGGGTCGGCAACTTAGGGCAGGCGTGCCGCATGTGGCAACCCAAGCAATTCCCAATGGCACGCAACCGCAAATGACATCACGAAGTCCGAACCAATAACTACAACAACACAAAGAAGATATTTAGCTGTTTCAATTTTAATACATACTAATATATATATACTATATATTAGCATATAAAATAGATTGTAGAACATGTCTATTGACCTTGAAATAAAAATACGCATGCTCTTGGCACATTAAATGATTTTAAAACTCTAAGTCGGTACATAGTCAGCAAAAGGTTGCCGACCCCTGGACTACAGTATAGTGTACTTTCTTCTCTCATTATATGTTCGCCTTTGCCCTTAGTATGCAAAAATCTTATTTAATCTCGTACCTCGCCTTTTGATACTGTTGTATAATGCTATATAACATTTGTTGCGGTGTCAAAGACGCACGCATTCGTTATACATGCTGTTCTGATTGATATAAGGAATATTGCATGCACCTTGTTGCACTCTGTCTGCAGCATTCATAGTGTTTTATTTTCAGTCGATTTATGTCTATTTTTATCTTACTTTTCGGACATCCCTCTATACAAGTATCTTACTCAGAAATAAAGCCGGCAGGTAAATGACTAGATATTTACAAAGTTTAGCTTAATCCAATGTAAGACCAAAAATAAGTAAATAGAACTGCACTTGAATTACGTCCAAATCCATATATATATATATATATATATATATATATATATATATATATATATATATATATATATATATATATATAAGCATATACAGGGTGTTTCAAATGTCACCTAGATATATTGTATTCTTATCTTATGTTGTTAATATTTAAGCCTAAGTTCTGAAAAAAATAAATGTATGAAAAATACCTAAGTGACTTTTACAACCCAGTGTATATATATATATATATATATATATATATATATATATATATATATATATAACTACTACTAAGACATAACACTATATTAATTGAACTATATACTTACTTCATGACATATTAACTGAAAACACTTGTAAAAATAGAATACGTTAATTTACCACATCACAAGAAAAATTAGCGTTGCGTCTTTGCACGTTCTGATATTGTACATAACCTTCAATAATAGCACATACTCAAAAAACATCTTTCGGTCGACAAACAATTATTCCGTCTCCAAGTTTTGATTTTATAAGGAAAAGATATACCTGACGATGAATAAAGGATTATTCGAAAGTACTTGCATTTTAAAAAAATATAAACTGGAAACAACAGACAACAGTTTTATGAATGAGGATCACATCATTCTATGGATTAACAGTATTTTAATGCATGCATTATACACTACTAGCGATGGATGTCGCCAATAATAGCATTAATAATGCTGATTGATTCTATGCGTGATTATTTCTTTGTGTATATATATATATATATATATATATATATATATATATATTGTTATGGGACCTTACCCATAATAACATAATGAACTATTCCATACGTAATAAATACTGCGCCTCAAGAGGAAGCAGGGAGTTCAGTCCGAAGTCGGGCCAACGGCTGACCGGCTGATCGGTTGAACTGTCTGCCTTCGGGCGGGGAGGAACCCGAACGAGGCTACGCCGAAGGGCGGAGTCTCTGTCGGGGAGGTAAACCGACCCTGAACCCGTTATACCCGTTTAAACCGACCTTGTGCCACATGATGCCCTCGTGGGGAGGTGGGTGACTAAATACCGTTCAGTCCGAAGTCGGGCGACCGGCTGACCGGCTGATCGGTTGAACTCTCTGCCTTCGGGCGGGGAAGAACCCGTTTATACGGGTTCAAAGGGCATATTTTTGGCCGAGCCAACGGGAGTCTGTCAGTCATTTAGAGCGAGCGAGTCAGTCAGTCGAGTCAGAGGCAGTCCAAAACAGAGTCGCGCTCAGACAATTACTACTAAACCTGATTGTTTCGTACTAACACTTTCTACTTCTCTGTATATATTCCTGTTTGTAATATATCTGTGTTATTCCATATACGTGTTCGAGTTCTTCTTTATTGGTTCTACCTTGGACCATCACCGTGGTACAAGGAACCGGACCATAACACACACACACACACACACACATATATATATATATATATATATATATATATATATATATATGATGGATTCTCCTATTGTGAACGATAAATGAGGGTCAACATTGGATGGT
>CAHIKZ030000823.1:697500-725000 GCA_903632075.3 Acanthosepion pharaonis | reverse complement strand
ACCCTGCTAGGGGTGAAATGCTTAAAAAAATGTCGTTTTTTAAAGAATGAATTAAAAGATATACACAGAAAATATATTTCGGTTTGCACTTCTTTCTAAATTATTTATTCTTGCAGAAAATTTGGGATCACTGTGGCAAAACACGCCATATATTTGAACATAGGATTCTTCTTTTTGTTTTTATTCACTGCTGTGAAAAAAATAATCACATAAAAAAAAACAGAATGTAGATAATGTGATTTCAGATTGTGCTTCGGCAATTGACTTCTTTTAATGGCCGACATAATTTATTTTCCGTTCTAAGCCGAATCAAGGCACAACCACTTTCCGAGCAGGAAATAATTTAATCACCATTGGTTTTGTCTCAGTTCGGGTTCTAATCAGGCTGTAAATGAATTTCGGCTCAAGGGTTCCAAAGTCGGAAGGAAAGAAAGCCGAGCTGGGGATGAGGCGTAGGCAGAATTTCAATGGTTTCTGTCAATAATCTTCCAACACAAGCACTCTCCCCACCGCAGACAGAGAGAGAGAGAGAGAGAGAGAGAGAGAGAGAGATATTCTGCTTATATGTTATTTTGGTAAATACTCTGTTTATAATAAACAGTATTAACAACATTTACCGGTCTGAATGTCCTAGAAATTTCCTAGAAAATATGCGTCCTCCGACAGGAATCGAACCTGTATCCTACACGGAACCGTCATATAGTCTGACGTGCTATACCATTTAGCTACAGAGGAAGCGTCTGGTTAGCCAGGTCAAATTACTGTTTTTAAACTACAAAATTCCCATGATTTTTTTCGAACGCTCATATCTGCTCACAGTTTATCTTAACATAAACAAATGACATCATATATTATGAAATGGACAATTATTTTAATATATTTTCTGTTTATACATTATTTTTTTTTATAGATACAAATACTTAAGTAAATGGTCTGTTTATAATAATTAAATAAACAAACATTTACTTAAATATTTTTATCTATAAAAATAACGTATAAACAGAAAATATATTAAAATAATTGTCGGGTTTGGACCATTTCATTATCTTTTCATTATATATATATATATATATATATATATATATATATATATAAACATTGCTGACCAATATCTTAAGACGAAGGTATATTTTTCTTCATTGGCCATTTATTTCAGTCGAGCTTCAAGAAATGAAAATAAAAAAGGAAAATTAAAATCTTTTTTTATCATTTAATAGGGAAAATTTGGATACCAGGAAATTAGGATCTGATGATAATGGCTTATGGTATCCATCGTCATCACGATAGGGCCTTCGAAGACAACTTGGTATTGTGGAGATACTGGTTGTTCTTCCTCCCGATGGCGCTCTAGGTAGTCTAGGTGTATTAGAAGAGAAAATAAATCAAATATTAGGGTTGACAATTGTAAAAGTTCTCGGTCAGCCGTTTTTGTATTACGTAGGGCCATGTGGGAGGGAACCGAGTTCTACTGGAACGCTTAAAGGCACTCAATCGATCTCAGGCTTCACTGTCATGTCCCTCACTTCAATATGGACGGTAGCATTGACCCAGAGGCCTGGAAGAAGTGTAATATGAAAGTTGTTGCACACCACTTTACATAAGCAAAACATGAATCATGTGAATTAGTGTGGGTACCTGGGAAGAATACACGTGTGTTCACTTGGCTTCTTTGAAGAAGCATGCTATCATGATTAAACATAATAGACATTCATTGTCTGTTATATTAACAATATATGTTTATATATATATATATATATATATGTGTGTGTGTGTGTGTGTGTGTGTGTGTGTGTGTGTGTGTGTGTGTGTGTGTATTGGCGCGGGAACGTAGAAACATCTGAGTTCATGACCTGGTGCAGTCAGCCTATTGTAATGAATTCATAGTTCTTGTTAGGAAAATTATACGTTGAATTTAAATAATTTGTTTAAGATTTTTATATAAATTAAAAGAATTCTAAGAAAGAGCATAACATGATGAAAAAAAAGCCTGAAGTTGATAAAAACCAAGTTTTATCGTCAAAATGTTCATGTTTTTTATCATTTCTAGCACATTCGAAATTTTGGTTAAAAATCTTGGTTTTCTTACGTCAGTGGTTGGACCAGAGATTAGTATAGGGATTTTAGTGTTTTTTTTTTTTTTTGCTTTTTTGGTGTTAAAAACACATTGTTTATGAAATTCTTACAAAAAACAAATTGTCAGATTTTATTGAAATTTTCATGACAAGGGAATTAAATTATTTTTGAAATTTCATTTTTTTAAAAATCTTGCAGTTCTCAACAAGTTCCTTTCCTCTGCTTCCTCCCCCATATCAAGTTCTGTCATCCACTTGCTTAAGTTTGCCAGGTATGTCATGTGTTGTTTTTCCATGTCTCTCTTTCCCTCTATTCTACCCGTGAGTATCAAATTCTTGTTTGAAACCTTGATAGGATCTCATCGTTGCTCACACGCACGGTGCATGATATCCTTAGCATCCTTCTGTAGAACCACATCTCTGTCGCCTCGAGTCTTTTCATCTTTGAGGAAATCGTACAACATTCGCTGCCGTAAAGAAGAACAGATGTCACATAACAGTTCAGTATTCTTTTCTTTGTTACCAAAGATATCCTCTTATCTCGCAGTACTCTGCCCAGCTTTTGGAACGTGTCCTTTGCCATCCCAATACGCCTACGGATCTCAGTGTCGCACTTACCGTCCTCTTAGAGAATTTAAATCATCAATTCCTTTTTCTCAAACAGAAACACCATTTACCCCAAATCCGCTATGAATCGTAAAATAAAAAATGCAATAAAACAATAACATTATTTAATTAGAAAAGCTTTTAATTGCTTTTATAAATAAGATATATTAAGGACGCTATTCCATGAAAGAAAATTTAATAAAAGAATTTTTTTTTTTATCAAAAATTTAAATCTTTTAATCTTTTGCATTATTTTAAGCCTTTTAGATGATATTATTATTTAAATGATATTATTATTTAGATGATATTATTATTACGTGAAAATTATTTACTAATCATAAATGGAAAAACTTCACACAAATCATCAAACACCAATAATTTTAAAGAATCTTGAACTTTTTCTGTGTGCATAAACGTGTCCATTTTTGTAAGTAAGAGCAACCATACACGACAATATCAGAAAATAAGAACGATAACTCTTGTTAATTTACAGTCAGAATTTCCAAAATTTAATAAAACATTAGATTACAGAGTATATATTCCTAAACTTTTAAGATTACTGAGTACTTAAAAATTAAGCAAAAAATGCGCAAACGTCATTCTCCCTAGAACAACATTACACCTGTCATCAGGCTGGCAATATGTCAAAACAGCTACTGTCGGGTTAAAAAAAAATACATTTCTGTTATATTCTAAACTTGAAGTAAATAATATTTGTTTCAAAACAGATTGATTATACTTTAAATCTGTTTATATTTCTCAAATAAAGTTTAAGAAAAGTATATTCTATTTTTGGAAGATGTTAAAGAAATGTTGAGAATTACATTGCAATGAAAGACGAGACTGAAAAAGGGTTTTAATCAGCGATTTTAGCAAAAAAAAAAAAAAAAACTCCTTGCAGTTAATTTAAATTAGGTTTTGAAACACAGCAAAGTACTTTGCTTATTGGAAATAATTAATTTAATCTATTAGCTTGAAATTAAGAAATAAAATAAAAGCTTCAAAAAAGATGTTTTATTTTGAAAATTTATTTTAAACCTTTGATATCGTTTTTCTTTTTGTGAAGGTCCGTAATTTATATATATATATATATATATATATATATATATATATATATATATAAGTGAACATTGAAGTCAACATTCAGAACAAACTGTTTCATGCTAGACGCAATCGTCAGGCGGCCTGACGATTGCGTCAAGCATGAAACAGACTGTCGCCTCTGAGTGTTGACTTCAATGTTCACTTTTATATTTATATTTATATACACTCTATCTCTGATATTGAGCACTTTTATCACATAAATATACCACACTTTAAAACTATATTTCTTCATATATATTATAAATTAATTGATTTAAAATGTTTTTTCGCTACACAGTTCTAACCATGTTTCAAAAATGGAAGCTAAAAGCTACGAATTTAATTTTGTAATTTATATATATATATATATATATATATATATATATATATATATATATATATAAAGTTAAAATGCATTTCCTTAGTTCGGGTGGTTGCATCCATTCTTCGTTACTTATTTGATTTTGTAATTTTGAGTTCAAAATTCAACTAATAACCTTGTCGAGTTTACAGACTCATCAGTCCCCCCCCCAACCATCTTATACATGCGGACACGAGAAACTGCCAGCAAAAATAACTTACAGTTGCAAATTTTGTGATTAGCCCTGAGGAAAAGAGCAAAATCAAAAATTTCACAAAACTAAAACGTAACTATCTGAACAAGATGTTCTCCAAGTCAGCAAATAGATTATTTCTGCAACACGTGTGACCCCCCCCCAAAAAAAAATATCTCCAATCGCCATTGCAGTTACTACTACGATTGTACGGTTAGCAGGCAAACAACACGCATCTTATTTCTACTGCTTTTTGATTGACCCTTTTTTTCTCTCTCTATGTCTGACTTCTTCATCAACCGGCAGACATCACAAATTTTTTTTTTCACCAAAGCGAAAAATAAAACTTTCGTCTTACAAGTTTTAAACAAGTACAACCCAACTTAATTTTCTCCCAAAATACCACTCAAACAACATAGAAGTCAACTTCATTTTCAACTTTAAACACCACTGTTTCTCTTGTGCTCAACAGATAAAAGGCGAAATAATTCTAAAGGCGCCTCACTGAATGTTATAATGACTGGAATCATGGAAAAACAGAGAAAAAAGAAAATGGAACGATTCCTTGATAAAAACTGAGAGTAGTTTATTTTCGATAGCTACAATTTCGTGCTAATTAGGGATTGCTGTGGATAATGTTCATCGATTTACTGTCATCGCGATGGTAGGTAGCCATCTTGGAATCCCATATCCGCCAAGGGCAATAATCACTTTTATCTTAGGGAGAATATGTCTCCCTAACTGTTGTAGCATACCTACAGACGATAATGGGTATGTCCCCATTCACATAAATACAGTTGTAAATACTGTATGTTGGTCTGTAGTTGGAGATTCGTCTCCAGCTGTGCAGGTCAAACTCTCTGTCTCCGGGCAGTGATGATCCCCAGACGAGGCTATGTCGAAGGGCAGAGTCTCGTCTCGGGAAACAGCTACCCAACCCCGTTTTAGACGGTGTCTACAGGGAATTTTGGGCCGACGGGCTCGGATCCCCACATTAAATTCGACATTGTACCGCATCTGACCGCATGGGGCTGTTGCTAGATAACCTGTAGTTGGAGATTCATTGTGTAATTCACTTAATTCACTTTTAGTAGTTGACTACTTCTTCTACACGCCGCTGGCGAATCTTATGTGTTGTTCTTGTCCTAAGTATTATTCAGTAACCTTCCCTAGCTTACAACATTGACCTTTTTTCACTCTTCTAAGATGTTAACCCTAAGAAAACTAAGAAATCTGCAAGTAAAATTTAATAATACACGGAGATAGCTGCCTCTCGAGAAAAATCGACAATAATATCAGATATCTTCAAAAGTTCTTGAAAGCATGTATTCGACACTTGACATCGTCAGCATCCCTCAACAGCTTTACAAATCCAAGCTTCTTCTATTCAATTTTTGTGCGCCAACATCATACACGTACAACAAACAAACAAGGCCTTCCAAACAAAATCAAATCAACGTGGAGCATTGGAAAAGAAAATTTTAATACAAACCACTAAATACTCTTTTTCTACATTATCTACATATCTTTCAGGACGTCCTACGACTCTGACTCACTAGAGAATTATACAGCACCCTGATGAAACGGTACTTCAGACAAGTACATTTTCCTCGACATGTTTAAACACACATCACAACCAAACTGTTCGACTCCTTTTCTTTTCAGTCTACGAGTAACAAAACAAACACACAATTTTACAGACATATGGACAAAATAAAAGGAGGGGAGTATTGTGGAGTTACCCCACTTACTTTTCTCAAAAATCGTCGGTAGAGGACGCATCTTATGCCTATAAATAGGAGGCGACATTCTCCGTCATCTTCTTTTTTCTATTTTACTCAGGGATTCTAAGATGTAAGTATAACGCTTTCCCCTACTGAGAAACACACACGCGTGTGCACACAAACGTACGAACGTACACACCTTTTACTTTATTTTCCTGTAGGACTTTCTCCTACACCAAACTACACACACACAAACACATTCTTTAGTCTTTCAAATCCTTCATTCATGTTCATTGTTTTGTCACACGCAACAATTTTCAATTTTCTATGTATACCTTTTTTTCCTTAATACAGACATTATCCTTTGTTTCTATATATGGTTTTCTCGTTACTTTAACATTTTATTACTCGGACTCACATTCCGAGTCCGCCATTTTCTTGTGGGATAGATATACCCGGAGACATGTGTTTTTTGACTAAACCACCATACTCCCGCAATAAAATGAGAATGTGAAAAATATAGCGCACACAACGTAGCGTTACGCTAACATGTCTTCCAAATATAACCTGATAAAAAAAGTGTTCTCAAAAACCTGGTGCACCGTGTGTGTATGTGTGTGTGTGTGTGTGTGTAAGAGAGCGCCTGCGCGCGTGTGTGTGTATTTTCTCTCTTTACTAAGTGATTTCATAAATCCAGCAACACGAATTAAATGGTTGGTGTTCAAGTATCGAAAAAAAAAATTTTTGGTGGGTAGTAGATGAGAACATCAAATTTATGATATCGTTCAGTAACGTCTGTCATGATTAAGAAAACAAAATAATTAAACAGAAAAGGTATTTTCTTTCTTTTTTACCTGGCCGGATGAATGGCGATGGCCATATTCATAATATTCTAGTTTTATTGAATAGCAAAAGAAAAAACGTCTTTATGTAATATTTTCGTTTCTGACAGCTGTTAGTTTTATTTTTATGTTTACAGTCAGCAATTCCAACAAGCTAAATTAGTTGTTTTGTTTTTTTGTTTTTTAAATATTAAACTTAAACATTTGGTTGTTCTTCAGAGTAGGAAAAGAAAACAAGCAACTACACCGAAAAATAAGAAAAATCTCTTCTCCACACACACACACACACACATACGCGCACGCACACACGTAAAAGTCGTAAAATAACAATTGCCAAAAGATTTAATGCACATGTGTGTATAATCGATTTCTAAAATTCTACAGGTGTCGGAGAAGATGTAACGCGATTGATCTGATATAATTTTTAGGAGGCACATTGGAGTAATGGATAGCGACTTGGATTGAGGAATCGGAGAGCCGAGTTCGAATTCCAGTCGAATCCATTGCATTCACTTTACCCTTGGGAAAGGTATGAATCCTCTTCTTCTCCCTCCAGCTATGGGTAAATAGCAGGACAGGGTTCTATAGCCTTGGATGGAAACTGGTCTATGAGAAAGAAAAGTCTGAATTCAAAACCTGCGGAGTGTCGTTTGGGGACCTTGTGGCACATAGTGCACCAGGTCACTGTAATCGGCCCTTCAAAAAGTGTGGATGGTCCTGCACGAAACCTTTACCACTATAATCAAAACATCTCATGTGCTATACATGCGGGTTAGGGACCACTTGTGAATTCCAAATTCCCATGAAACTCCAATATTGGAGCCGGCTCAACCGACCCTGGGTGAATGCCGTTACAAGAACAAGAAGATATATTATTTACTAAACTGAGTTTAGTAGGTACCAGGTTGCTTTTAGTAAGGATCAAACTACTTGAGAATGCGCTGCGATACTAGCTGGCTAATTACTACTTCATGGCGCGGTCTACCGATTTGTCTCATTAGAAGAATATATGTCCAGATATTCGACTCACTGGAAGATAAAAACTAAATATTCCTGGAGTTTGTAATTATTCAATGGTAACTCGATTTTCTTTGTATCATGTTTTATCATTTCCACGGATAAGTTTTTCCTTCTATTTTATCTTTGTTAGATAATCGTCAGTTATTAACTTCATAACATAACTGCTGACATATTGTCAGATTCATTTTAAAAATCCAGACAGGTTATGTCCAATTATTATTTACATTGGTACAAACGTTATCTTCATAGGTTACTTATTGTATATATTATTTAGAACTTTTTGAAAAGTTCGGGTAACGATGACTATACAGATAAGAAAGTATTTACACAAGTTGTAAAATAACAATTACTACTCCATGGCGCGAAAGTGTTATACATTTAATACCAGAAAGTTTTGGTAATAATGTCACTTCTCTCCTTCCATAACAATAAATATAAAGTCCTGCGGACTATCAGTCTGTCATCGATCTTTATTTGTGGCCTATTGATTGAATCCTAATTTCCATGAGTGTATTTTTGTTATTAAAACCTTGATTTATACACCATCCAATATAGAATGTACACTATGTTGCAGAAATGAAAAGTGTTATTATTTTACGCCTTCTGGTACATTTGTCCCTGAAAAAATACTTGGCGGACTCATGTGAGTCTGGGTAAAATGACTCGCAAAACATGGAATTCAAACAAACAAAAATTAATAAATGTATTAAGATGTTACAGAAGAATAAAAAAAGAAACGAAGTTGAATTTATAACCAGTTCAGTCCAATCATTGCTCTGTGCCACTGAAGTAATGACATGCCTCGTGCCTGTCGGAGCGAAAACAAGCGTGTGTCGCCGCTGCAAAAGTCAAGGGAAAAGAGGAAACGCCTTTCAAATATCAAGTCATTAATATGTAATTATTATTAGGAGGCGACAATTTCATTTTTTTACATTTAAAACAAGTACGACGATATTTTCAGGATTTTTTTTATATAGAAAGAAAACGTTACTTTGAGATCACCATTAATTGTTCTATTAACAGAATAGCTGTTTAAATATCGAACTGAAACAATTTTTTGAAAACAATTTTAAAAACCACAATTTGTAATTTAAGCATCTCAAAACATTGCTTGTATAGACATTTTCAAACATTATTCATATAAATTTAAAATGATAAGTACTAATATATCCCCTTACTGAACTCAGTAAAAAACAAAAAAAAAAAAACAAACAAACAAAAAAAAAAACTATTATATACTAGGTATTTACTCTGTCTCCCCACTAAGACGAGTTGTGACACAAGGTCTTTTTTTTTAAGGTGGGGGACCCGAGGGCGTACACCCGGACCAGGAACAAAAATTGCCCTCGCCCTCGCAACTGTCGGTTGCGCTGGCCTCGGTGCGAGCACCGAACCCTCCCCACTCTCTCTCTCTGGTGCAATGAGAGGGTGAAGACTAGGGTAGCTGTTCCCCAGGGCTGGGCACCTCTTATTATAATTTTCCTCAGTTGCGACTCTGTCTTTTGACTGTGTCGCCCCTGAGTGCACTCTGCCCAAAGACAGAGACGCAACTGAAAGATGATAAATAATGGGTTACAAACCACTCCAGAGAGCGGCTATACTCTATACTAAATTTAACACAACCAACTTAATCATCCGCAATAAGTCTTCTCCGTCAACTAATGTTTTGCAAAATACCAACATTGTATATATATGTCCTTTGGAAGATTGTATCTCTGACAAAAACGATAGTATATATGTTGGTTTCACAACGACAACATTATCAGAAAGTTATACTTTACACATGCCGGATTAAAGTTCTATTGCACAACATTCAAAAGAATATATTTGTCTACATTCACTTTTTTAGAGAAATATTAATCGACAATACAAGTATTCTTCACCATAAAAATGAAAAGCCGAAACTATAAATTCTTGAAGTGCTCTATATACAAATATGCAAACAAAACTAAATAAAAATAATAATGAATATGGCAACAATATTTTAAAACGTTTATAAAAGCAATGTTTTGGGATGCTCAAATTGTAAAAAAAAAAATTTTTAATTAAAAAAAATGCAGGTCGAGTATTTTGAAATATTAATAATAAAAAATATAAACTGTTACCTCTCGTACATATTATTAACGTTAATTGTTAAATTGACTATAAAGAAGCGTGTTTCATGCGCATTTACAAAAAAATCACAATTATCAATTACATTAATTTTTGTCTTAGAAATTCATCTCTGAAGATGATATCTCGGATGAGATTGAAAGTACTTGGGAATAAAAAAGAAATAATCAAAACTATGGCGTCTTTCTTACTCAGTTTTGATCAACACTTAGAAATTGATCTAAGAATTTGAAAGGATTAAAATAAAAACAAATAGACATAATATATCTAGATTATTCAACCGAATGAATTGTATGATGATATGCTATCTATCTATCTATCTATCTATCTATCTATCTATCTATCTATCTATCTATATGCTGAAGAATATTTTGTCTGTCTCAATTTTGAAATTGACTTTGAACCCTTCATCTATATATATATATATATATATATATATATATATATTATATATATATTCGTGTGTGTGTGTGTGTGTGAGAGAGAGAGAGAAAGAGGCAGAGTGCGTTAGTGCGTGTGCCGGTCTTCGCCCGTATTTTAGCTGATCTGTTCCATTTTAAGACAAACAAATGCAACCAAAAAGATCTCCAAAGAAGTCGGTCAGCTCTTGACCGCTTGGTCAAGCAGGAAATGACCCGATCACCTTGCAAATGCCCCAACCGATTTTAAACGAAAATGTCTTCCAACCTATTTTTTGCCCAATGACGGATGATCAGTTTCAGAATTGTCAGTTCTGTATATAAACTACCAATCTCATTTCTTTTCAAATAAGAAATGCTGAAGGTTTTACTAATTATATATATATATATATATATATATATATATATATTCCAATAACTCTTTGTACATACATAAAAAATGCATAAATTGAGCTGAAAATCAAAAATAAGAAGAATCCTTCATAATGGTTAAAAGCCGTTGGAGCTCTGATGTGCAGAGCATTTGGACAATTTTTCACACTTTATATCAAGAAAAACCTTTATAAGAGCTTAAAAAAAATAAATGAAAAGCTTAATCACAGTACGTTGCCTGTTGTCTTTAATGAAAGATATATATATATATATATATATATATATATATATACAGCGTGTATCAAAAATACTTTTACAAAATTTGATGGTGAGTCTCACACCAAAACGAGGCCAAAAGTCATTGCAAAATATGTCTGCAAATCCTTTGTTTTTTGAATTATTAAGTTTAAAGAATGTTTACGGTAGATGTCGCTGTGTTGCCCTATAGACTAGGTTACATTAGTCTTTCGTATACATTTATGGTTAGTCTGTCTTCAACGTTTAACGTGTGTAGTAGTGAGTTAGCTGAGAAGTGTTCTGTTTAACAATGGCCGGAAGATATGCTTTTTACATGCGCGAATGGTAATGGACGCGAGGCTGCACGGTTGTATCAGATTGCGTTTCCAGACCGAAGGGATCCAAGTCATCCAACCTTTGTTGCTGTTTCTCGTCGCGTTGCTGAGACAGGATCCGTGACACCACAAACTGTGGATCAAGAAAGACCGAGATCTGCTCATACGCCTGATCACGAAGAACACATTCTACAGGTTGTCGGAGACGATCCAGGTATCAGAACACGTCAAGTTGCCCTATCATGTCGTACATCTCATAGTACCGTATGGAGGGTACTTCAAGAGCAGCTCCTGTATCCGTATCATTTGCAATGTGTGCAGGGTCTTTCGCTCTCTGATCCCGCACCACAGGTGAACATTTGCCGATGGTTTATTGCACAAACTACCGATCCGTTGTTTGCCTCTTCAGGCTTGTTTACGGATGAGGCAACAATTGGAAGAGATGGAATAACAAATTTACACAATTGACATTTGTGGACGGATCGGAATACTCATCGGAATACTCATCGGAATACTCATAGTACAATACAGGTTTGACAGCAGCATCAGTTTACGATTAATTTGTGGGCTGGAATTGTAGGTGACTGTCTAGGAGATCCATCAGTTTTCACAGAACGTCTTACAGGAGCTCTCTACAGGAACTTTATTTCGAACACATTTCCAGACCTGCTAGAGGATGTACCCCTGCTAATATGAAGATGCATTGTTTCATGAATGACAGGGCTCAAGCACATTTTAGTCACATTGTTCACGATTCACTGACTGACATCTACCATGAAAGTGGATAGGTAGGGGAAGAGCGGTTCCATGGCTTGCATGTTTCCCCGACCTCAATCCATTGGATCTTTTTCCTTGGGGCTGTCTAAAACAATTGGTTTATACAGCAGACATTAATAAGGCAGAGACGCTTCAGCAACGTGTCATGGGGTCCTGCGAAATCATCGGACAACGTGTGGGAGTATTTGAAATGGTCCGCCATTCAATGATCCGACGGGTGCATGTGTGTAGAAGCAAGGAGTGGACATTTGGAACATTTGTTATGAGTTGCTGTGTTGAGGTACAACGATGGCCAAAATGTCCAAATGTTTATATGAACATTTTACCTGGTTTTGATGTGAGGAACTCTCTCCCAAAATTTGTAAAAGTATTTTTGGATTATATCTTGAATTGTACATTTAACAGCGTCTACCGTAAACTTTAAACTTAATGACTCAAAAACGAAGGATTTGCGGACATATGTTTATATTGACTTTTGTAGTTGTTCTGGTGTGAGTAAACTCACCCCATATATATATATATATATATATATATATATATAAGTGGACATTGAGTTCAATAACCAGCAGCGACAGCCTGTTTCATGCTTAAATGCAATCTTCAGGCCTCAATTGGTTGAGCATACTTAGTGAAAAAATGCCAAAACTTAATAAAAAGAAATTATCGCCAATTAGAATATTTTGATTATTAAATTATAGTTTTTTAATCATTTTTAGGACCTTCGAAATTTTGGTTAAAAATTTTGTTTTTCTTCTGTCAAAAGGGTTACCATACATTAATATGAGGAATTTGAGCGTTTTTTGTTTTTTTTTTTGCAGTGAAAAACACATTGATTTGGAAATTCTTACGAAAATAACATTATTGTCTGATAACCCTCTCATTTAATTGCTTTTATGAATAAGAAATATTATTGATATTATTGTCTTTTGAAAAAAAAATTTTTCGATGTATAATGAATGTTTACAATTTTTTTATTTTAATTATAATAATGTATACAGTTTTAACTCTTTTAAAATTCTGTATTAATTTGTAGAGCTTAGGTGATATTGTTAAGTAAAAACTATATACACTACACGATATTATCAGAAAACAAAAGCGGTAACTGTAGTAAATTTAAAATTTATTAGAGATTTTCTAACATTTCAACAAGAAACGTCGAAGTACCTAATATTCAATAAAATATTCAAATGTTTAAAATATTTTACTGGGTAGTTAAAAAATTATATAAAAAATATATTCACATTGTATTCTTCATGTAATTTTACTACAAATATTTCACAATTACCTAAATATTTCGCCCTAACCAAAATATTTCACACTTACCTAAATATTTCACACTTACCTAAATATTTCACTCTTACCTAAATCTTGTAATCGTCACATTATTGATGAATGTATTAACACCTCATAAAAAAACATTCACTTCTGAGTAAAAAAAAAAAAAATGTTTTTCTGCGATATTTTAAACTGGATGTAAGTAATATATATTTTAAGAGAGAATAATTAAACTTCAAGTCAGTTAATCTTCCTCAAATAAAGTTTCACAAAAGTATATTTTATTTTTGAAAGATTTTTTTTAAATAAAGAGAATAATTCTGTGTTGACAGATATTTCCATGCGACCGATTTTAGTGATGTAAAAAGAAAAAATCCAATCAATTTAAATTCGATTTGAAATAGAGCAAAGTATTTTGCTTATTGGAAATATTAAATTTAATCTATTAGCTTCGAACTAAAATTAAAATGAAAGCACCAGGAAAGATTTTAAATTTTTAAAAAGCATTTTAAAACTTAAGCATTACTTTTTTTATGGTACTGATATATATAAGTACCGTAAAAAAAAGTTACCCTTACGGATATATATATATATATATATATATATATATATATATATTTACTGACCTGAATGTCCGAGAAATCTTCACATATATACTAAAAGGTATTAAGATATCGTCAACTGTAAACTAACTGATCATATAAGATTTTTGTTTGAATGGAATTGTAGGTCGGACTGGGAACTTTTCAATACCCGACTATTAGATAAAACGGCTATAATTGAGTGAGCATTAATTTTGAAGACTATTCTAATTAAATTGGAGATTCGGTGCTTGCCCCATCTTTATGGCATTTTTTGCCAGACTAAGATCACCTTAGTCAATAGTTATAAAATTATATAACATATGTACCTAAGGGGAAAAGGTGTGATAAATTATTTATTTTAGCACGAATGTAGAAACGAATTTTTATTCAAATATGAACCAAATATTAAATGTCGATGAAAACAGTATGCTAGAAAATTGCCCGCCTTTGGACATTTTTTTCTTTTCTTTTTTTTTAATGAAAGGATCATTTTGGACAATGGCGTGAAGCCGAAATACTGTGAAAATATTTTTCTACTGGAACCCGATTGAAGTGATTTAACCTGGCACTGAGTCAGAATGGGCAGAGGAAGAGGAAAATAAAGGGCAAATGAAAGAGCCTTATAGACAAGAAAGACAGAAATCTTAGTCTCAGGAGGAACTAAAACAAAAATTAGTTATGAACAAAGATGCTAAAAACACAACTGTCAATCCGACATAAAGAAAAGTGAAAGAAAGAAAAAGATGAAAGACGCAGAACAAGAATCAACAGAATGAGAATTCATGAAAGCACAGAACATTACAAGTAAATTATTGCGATGGCAAAATGGCTTCCGAAGCCTCTGTAGCTTTGGCGGGAAAAGTCTAAGCAAAGAACAAAGCTAATCCCCTAACCGAACCCTGTCTTTCATTTCATTTTCTCCCCTTTCTTTTTTTCTCTCTTTCTTCATTGCTTAGAAGTTATAATCACCGCCACCACTACCACCGCCAAAGCCTCCGCCAGCACAGCGATAATCATGTTATACATAGGTCACATTTCCTTTTGTTCCTTGTGTGAGAAGCGAAATCCCAACTGTTGATTACACACATCAAATGAATTAATTATCCACGTCAAGTCGAGGAATTGACGCTACGAGCCGGCCGACTTGGCGAAAAAAGAAAGAAGAGAAAAGAAAGACAGAAAGACCTTTATCTGAACAAAGAGAAACAAATATGGAAGCTTTTGGTCTTTTTGTAGGATCAAATAAATAGCGAAAACAACAAAAACAAAATAAGAAAGGAAGGAAGTAGAAAAGAACGACAACAAGGCTAAAATAACAACAAAAATGGCGGCGTTTCGCCCTTTTCAAGGTGGCATATGAGGGGGAAAAAAAGAAAGTGAAAAAGATTATGAAAGAACCAGTGGAAAAACTTGGATAACAATCTTGAGTGAAAATACGGAGAAAGAAAAAGTGTAAATTACAGAGGAAGTAAGAAAAAGAGAAAGAAAAAGAGGAATTAAAAAATGTTGAATAGAAGTAAAACAAAAAAAAAAAAAAAAAAGTAAAAGAAATGAACGGATAGAAAATAGACTTTCTCTCTCTTTCTCTCTTACTCTATCTTCCTTAAATTTGATCTCACTTTCAATCTCTTAACTACCCCAACCCTACCAATTGTCTGCCGCGTATAGCGGACCACCCGTGATCTCAGGTAAACAAACAGAAAAGTTCATATGTCTGTCTCTCTTTCGCTATCTATTTATCTATCTATCTATCTAGCTAGCTAGCTAACTATCATTAAATATATATAGGTGCGTATCCAAGTGTGTACCATTTTAAGATTTTAACTATAGGCGGAGACATGCATTTGGGTAAGCAAAAAGTAAACGTTTCAGATTACGGTGTTTATACATAATTGTAGGCAATCGGACACACATGCAGCTATGAAGTTATGCGTCTACTTGTAGTTAATGACATTTAAATATTGATTCTGTTTTGAATTTGCCAGCATTAAGAGATTTTTTGATCTACATTTTAGAACCTTTTCATTAGAGCACACTCACAGACATCTTCATACGCATGCACAAAACACATTTTCCATGTCTCAAAACTGAAATCAAAATTATAAATTAAATTTTGAAACATGGAAATTTTTTGTGTCGCGATGGAATCATATTTTTAAAAAGAAAATAATTATAATATTTTCTTTACTGTTTGTATAGAGCAATGTTTTTTTAAGAATAAAAATAACTGCTAAGAACACCGGATTATAAATCCTACTGTTCTATCCTAATTATTTTAATATATATATACTAATTATATATATATATATATATATATATATATATATATATATATATATATATATATATATATATATATACGTATCAACAAAAACAAAAATGAAGTTGTTTCCCTTATACTGGAAAAAAAAAAAAAAAAAAACAAGTGAACTTTGAACTTTGAAATCTAGAACGCTGCATAAGCAGTAAAATAACGAAATATTAAAAATGCTTTAAATTCACAGAAACACACACACACACACACACACATATATATATATATATATATATATATATATATATATATATATATATATATATATATATATATATATATACTCAAAGACAATTTAAACCCCTTGAAGATGGTCTCTTGAGATTGAGAGGACTTGGGAAAATAAAAGCTATTGGAAAGAAAATTTTGGTATTTTTCTTACTCAGTTTTTTAAGTCTACAAAAAAAAGACGCAATCGTCAGCCCGCCTGACGATTGCGCCTAGCATGAAACAGCCTGTCGCCTCTAACTGTTGATTTCAATGTTCACTTTTATATTTATCTTTACATACGCTTTATCTCTGATATTGAGCACTTTATCCCATAAATATTGCACAACTTAAAACTATATTTCTTCATATATATATATATGTGATAATATGTTCAAGATATATACTGATTTTGTTGCTTACGGCATTAGGAGTGTTTAGCTTAAATAACTTAAATCAAAAAGTTCGTTTTTATTGTATTGAAACAGCTTGCAATTTTTTTTTTAAATTTACCAAAGGCAAAGTATGTATATTGATTGTAACATCGAAGATAAAAGAAAAGAATCAATATTTTCTGTATATCAAGTTTGGCTGAAAATTTCATTGGCAAACTATAAAGGAGTGATTCTAGAGATGTGAAATCTTGCATTGTTTCTGTCTAAGTAAATGATATTTGACTGTTCAAAGAAGACTTCAAAAGTAACTAGTAGCGACTTCTCTTGAAAATGGTCAACATTTGGCATTGTTGTGTTATCAAGTACATCAGCAAAGGGATTTATCCCCCAAAGACATACATACTGACATGGTTGTTAGATTAGAGGATGACGTTCCATCTTTATCAACAGTGCAAAATTAGGTAGTTGTATTTAGGTGGGGAAGATGACCCAAGGTCTGAACGTCCATCTGTCACCACCGAAGAAAACATAGATTGTGTTCATCACATCGTGATGGGTGCCACGTCTTCTGACACTTGATCAAAAGCGCACCAGGCTGAGCACATCAAAGATAAAATCTAACATTGGCAGATTCAGCTGGTTTCTTTGAAAGTTTCCTAATTCAGTTTGAATCAGACACAATTCATGCAGTGGAAACACCTCTCTTCACCTGCTCCAAAGAAAGTTTCGTTTCGTCTGCAGGCAAGGTGATGGCATCAGGTTTTGGGGATGTAAAAGGCATTGCGTTTATTGACTATCTTCAAAACGGCAACACCCTCCATGGAGAATACTACGCCAACTTGCTGCGGCAGTTACGAAAGGCTATCAAAACCAAACGCTTAAGAAAACTGATGGAAAGGCTCTTGTTTCATCGGGACAATGCTCCAAAACACAATTCCTTGGTTTCAATGGCTGCTGTGCATGATTGTGGCTTTGAACTGGTTGATCACCGACCTTATTCTCCGGATTTGATCCCCATTTGATTATCATCTGTTCCCCAACATGAAAAAAACACTTGGCTGGTAACTAGTATCGTAGTGATGGTGACGTCATATCTGCAGTTAATGAAATTTTTTATCCAACAGGATGAAAGCTTCTTCACCAATAGGATCCAAGCACTGCGACACCGATGAAAGAAGTTTGTAGACAGCAAATGGGGACTATGTTGAAGAAGCCACCTCATTTGGTCACATTCCATGAGAGTATCTTGGTCAGACTATGAACTTTTCAGCCGACCGTTGTATTATGCTTTTTTTATTTTAGGGATGGTAAAAATAGGATTCAGATACACATGCGCGTGCGCGCGCATACAATATTTGTGGAATTTATTAAAAAGTTCAAGTAAACCAGTTTAGGTTAATATTGATCAAACCAATATATAACTTTTGAATAATTACCTTTACACGACTTGAGAGACAGCCAACATTCTCAAAATATCCAGCTCAAAAGCTGACAATCATTTTGACTAATTAGATTATATTAGTCGCTTTAATGTGTAACATCCGCATAAGTTCAGTGAATAGAAAAAGCCGATGTATACTTCCGTAGGCATTTGAAACTTAAAAGTAATGAAAATGTTTCGATTTTTTAAAATAAATTGTAACGGTTATAAAAAACAGACACTTTAATACAAGTGAAATGAATTCTAACGGGTAATAAAAAATGGATACTTTAAAACTAGTGAACTGAATTTTTAACGGATAATAAAAAGTGGATACTTTAAAACAATGAAATGAATTGTAACGGATAATAAAAAGTGGATACTTTAAAACAAGTGAAATAAACTGTAACGGGTAATAAAAAGTGGATACTTTAAAACAATGAAATGAATTGTAACGGGTAATAAAAAGTGGATACTTTAAAACAGACATATAGCCCTCTTTTAAATTAAATGTTACGTACAGTAGAATTATACTCTATTTGTTCTCATTTTACACACACACACACACACACACACACACATATATATATATATATATATATATATATATATATATATGAATGAATGATAAAAAAAGACGGAAACTAAGTATCCTTCGGTGTTTACAAAATAAATTATAATCGAAATGGATAATTAAAGTCTCCGTCTTATTATTATTATTATTCTCTGTAGTCTACATTGAGCTCTCCCTGGATTTATATCCTCCTCAGAATTATCCCTCCCAGTCACAAACTGGTAAGACATATCTATCTATCTATCTATCTATCTATCTCTCTCTCTCTCTCTCTCTCTCTCTCTCTATATATATATATATATATATATATATATATATATATATATATATATATATATATATGTAAATAGTTAGATGATCTAGTGACTGAAGCCCTTTATTGCATTAGTTTCTGACCGTAATGAATGGGATCATACTTTTGATTTTTAAAAATGCTACTCTATTCAAAAGGGAAAGCACTAAGATAAAAGTGTATAGAAAGTACTTTAATCATTAGATCATCTACACTAAATTTACGCCCACATATTACACCGTTCTTGGCAGATATTGGAAGCCACGGTGGAGTAATGGATAGTGGCCCCGATTGAGGAATCAGACGGCCGAGTTCGAATTCCAGTCAAATCCATTACATTCTTATACCCATGGGAAAGGTATGAATCCTCGTCTTCTCCTACCAGCTAAATTATGGGTAAGTAGCAAGACAGACCGGGTTCTATATATATATTTATATATTGTTTCCCCTTATATATATATATATATATATATATATGGAACCGTCATTTACGCTGACGTGCCTTACCAATCGGCCACAAAGGATCGTTCGGTAGACAAGGTCGAATTTACTGCTTATAAACTTCAATCTTCCATGAATCTCGTACATGCTCTGGCGTATCAAATGTAAACAAATGACGTCATATATTAAGAAATGGACAAAGTCCGACAATTTATTTTATTAAAGACATTTTTATGTTTAACGTTCTTTTTATAGATACAAGTATTTAAGTAAATGCTCTGTTTATAATAAACAGTATTAAATAACATTTACCGGCCTGAATGTCCGAGAAATTTTCATAGAAATAAAATCCTGTCAAAGGGCGAATATTTTCTATGAAAATTTCTCGGACATTCAGGTCTCGTCAGTCATGTATCGAAAGATACATGATCGCCTAAGCGTGTATCACGCATGGCACATAACTGATTGACTGGCAGATATTCTATATGGTGCGACAGAAATACCTCCCACATTTTAAACTGTCACCTGTGTAGTTGCTAGTGAATGTAGACGAGCATCACTGGTGTGTTCATTTAGCTAATGTCTTACCATTTTTTCAGATGTCAATAGTTAGCATCATGGATTGGACCGGTGGACACCATTCGTCTGCAGTTGAAATGTTTTTTTAAGACTGGTGCATCAATAATTGCTGTACAGAGAGCTTTTTGTTCTCATGTCAAAATGATGCTGCTCTGAATAGAAAATCGATACTGCTATGATGTGAAAGTTTCAGGGCTACAGGTTCGGCGCTTAAAAGAAAGCCACCTAGAAGGCCTCGAAGCGCTCGAACTCTAGAAAATGTCCAGGCAGTGAGACAGTCTGTTCTGCAATCTCCTACACGTTCAGCTCGTAAGCATTCTTCTACTTTGGTACTGTGTAATTTAGCAGCCAGAAGAATTTTACACACCGACCTGAAGTTCCATCCATACAAATTAATGGTTGTTCATAGGCCGCAAGATCGCATGGCACGCTGTAACGATATCCTTCAAAATGTTCCTAGAAATGCTCTTCTTCTCACAAGTAATGAAGCTCACATTCATCTCTCTAACTGCGTCAATAAGCAGAATCTTCGCTCCTAGGCGTAAAATAATCCTAGACAGCTTCATGAAATATTTCTACATAGTGAACGAGTGACTGTTTGAAACGCAGTTGCGAAATTTGGTGTATGGGGCCCTTGCATTTTTGGGAAGGGAAACCACTGGATTACAGTAACATCTAACCGGTAAGTGCTAATGCTGCACACTCAAAACTCAGAGACCTTTTAATTCTGGATATGTGATTTCAACAGGATGGAGCCATCGCACAGACAGTGAGATCAATAGAAGCTTTAAGGGAGATAATTCCAGGACATTTGATTTCCTTACATTGGATGGCCTACTCGCTTACACGTTATTAACCTCTGTGGTTTATCTGGGGTTACTTGAAAGCTGAAGTCTACAAACATCGATAAGCAACCACTGAAGAATTAAAGGATGCTATTCACTGAAAAATGTCAGAAATACTACCAGACATTATTTTTTTGGCATGGAAATCATCTACAACAATATATGACGAATTGAAGGATGACCATTTTTTAAAAAACAGCTACATCTTCAAAGCGTTTGATAGGGTTTGGTATGCCGGCCTTCTTCGCAAGGTCCAGGGTTATGGTATTACGGGTCGATTATTTGACCTAATATAATCATTCCTGTCAAACCGTGAATTGAAGGTCGTTCTCAATGGATTCTCCTCCAGTTCCTATCCCACGAACGCAGGTGTTCCTCAAGGCTCCATCCTAGGCCCCACTCTATTCCTTATCTACATAAATGACCTTCCTGACGCCATAAATTCCCAAGTTGGCATCTACGCGGAAGACACCACAACTTACTCCTGCCTCAAAAAGAAATCTAGTGTCGCTGACACCTGGCTGTGCGTCTCGAAAAGGGCCTCCAATCGGTTATGAACTGGGGCAGGAATTGGCTGGTCAACTTTAATGCCTCAAAAATAAAACTGCTCTCTATTAAACACCACAGAGATCCTTCCCTGCCCTCCATTAGAATGTCTGGTGCTCAACTTCTCGAGAGCACCTCTCTGCGACTGCTCGGTCTCACGTTAACTGCTGACCTGAGATGGAATAAATATATTGAGTCAATTGCTTCGTCCACCGCAAGGAAAGTTGGCTCCCTGTGCCGCGCCACGAAATTTTTCTCCCCGGAATCGATCCTTCAGATCTACAAATCAACAATTCGCCCTTGCATGGAGTATTGCTGCCATATATGGTATGGAGCCTCTTCTGTTTGCCTCGGGGTTCTTGATAAGCTCCAGAGGCGGATATGCAATATAATTGACCCTGTTCTGGCATTTCGTCTACAGTCGTTCTTTCACAGACGCGCCGTCGCCTCTCTCTGTCTTTTTTACAAATACTTTCATGGTAATTGCTCCGAGGAGCTGCATTCGCTGGTTCCCAGACTTCATGAATTCAAGCGCTCTACGAGGCTGGCATCCCGCTCTCATCCTTTCACTGTTGAAACTATTAAATGTAGCCGTCTCTTCAACTCCAATAGCTTCATGTCTCGCACCTCTCGCCTGTGGAACTCCCTTCCCTATTCCAGTTTCCCTGAGAGCTATAATCTCCAGCTATTCAAATGTAATGTCAATCGATATCTCCAGTTGCCTTGATCTATCCACTACTCTTCTCCTCATCCTTTCTTCTATCACTCCTATCTGATCTTGCTCCAAATTTTCTGTAACCCCTTGCGTGCTAGTGGCTTCTCGCCTTGCTTGGGGTGAAACGCTTAAAAAAATAAAAATAATTTCTTAATAGTAGTTACCATGGCTTTTTTTTACAACTTTAAAAATGTGGGAGGTATTATCACAACAAAAGTGATAAAACATTAGCAAAAACAAAAAGAAATTAAAATGAAATCGGTTAGACTATATATCCAAAACATATATTTAAAAAAGCAAATTTAAAATTCTCAGTGTCTCTTCTCCTTTGTGCGCATGTGCAGTAGCATCAACGTAAACATCACTTTATTCCGATACAGCTCTAAAGGACGAAACGCCACACACGAACACTTTAACACTTTTTCCACTTTGAAATTTTATTCTCAAGATTACTTAAAAATTCCATTCACTTTTTTTGCCATATATTATCTTGCTTTTATGTAAAAATGAAATATTTTGCACTGAAGCGAATGGGTAAAGGATTTTGTAACACAGTAGAAGCAAAATTCCCAAATCCTGTCATCTATTCGAAGTTAAATCTCTTTCTGTAAGATTACTAGTCCAAAGATTTAATATTACATGACTCCACACGTTGGAGAGTCTAAAAAACATGTTCTATTTGCAAGTATAACCTTGTGCAAATTAATTGAAACAAAACGAATAATTGCGGTTTTTTTTTTCGTATTTTCCCAATGAAACATGACCATGCACATGTTAATAGATCGTATGTCCATTCCACGAAGTAGTTTCTTGCAGCCTGACCACAGATTCTCGATTGGATTTAAATCAGGAGAATTTCTGGGCCAATCTATAGTACTTTGATTTGCTCACTGCTAAGGCTTGCGAGTGTGTTCGTGTCTCGTTACCATTTCCGTACGCTTCCTTCTGGTAACGTCCATCGCAGACAATGGCCGTGGGACAACTAATCGACAATCGAGATAATAGTGTCTGGGCGTGATAAACGTCTGATGCAACCACGGATGACGCAATATTTTTCAAGGCCAAACAAATTTCATTACACACCCCGAAAACAGATTCATATTACTGCACACCACTAAATGACCTAATCTGAGGAAAAAATAGAAATCGATTAAACCCTGTTCTTCCAGTGGGTCTAAAACTAACCGTATGGTGAAAGAAAGGAAGCTAAAGCGGTTGCTTCAATTAATTTGCACAAGAATGTAGTTCGGATTCTTCAGATTATTCAATAACAAAAGATTTTGTATTCATTCATCATTTCAATTGGAATAGGAAAATGAAAATAAATCTCAATTTTTTTTTTTTTTTTTTTGTGAGTGTGGAGATGTACAATTAGATAGGTACTTATATATTTTGCCATAAATATGAAAGATCGGGTAATATTATATGTGTAAAGATATAGATAATGTAATTAAATACTGAGATAGTCTTCGAACGCAGGCATAAGTGGATGCACGGGTGGACATGAGGATAGGGACAAATACATGGGTAGATATATGTAAGTGCAAATTAACGCATATGTGGGTATGTAGATATTCTGCATATTGCGTATGCATATGTGTGTGTATGTATATGTATGTATGTATGTATATATATGTGTGTGTATGTATGTGTATATGTGTATACGTATGGATGTGTAAATATATATATATGTGCGTATGAGTATATATAGATATGCAGATGTCCGTGTGTGTATATATTATATATGTAAGTATAAGTATACATGGAGATAGGTATGGAGACATGTGGATGTGCGTTTTCTCTGCAGGTGTATATGTGTAAAGATGGAAATATACATATATCGTTTCGTGTGAATGTGTGTGTAGGTGTATATAGGAACTCATAGGCATATAAAACGACATAGGGATGTGGTTACAAATAAGGGTTTAAGACATGTGTAGATAAGAAATTGTAAAAGAAGGGCCTAATTTTCTGCTAGTGACATCTCTTCCAAATTTCTCCTCTAATATTCTCCAATTGGAAGTGAATTTTAAATAGCACGAAGGAAAAGTTTTAGATTAGTATTTTAATTGAGATTGAAAGACACTACCCCAATGTGGAAAATAAAATTATTTAAATGGGAATAACTGTTGATAACTGGATACATAAAAACAACCACGAGTTTACTTAATGAACAAAAATCAAAAACAATCACGAGTTTACTTAATGAACAAAAATCAAACGAATAAATGTCAACCTAAGCTATAAGATAAAAGTTTTAGTGGAAAAAGTACTAAATATAAATTGGATTACTCTTCCAATGTTCTGTCTATGGATTTTCCAATCGACTGCTTCATAGAAAATACCCAAAACTCCACCGAATTTCAAATTAATTTCTTCGTAGATTGTTTGAAAATTTAGATATTTATCAAACCTTAACCTCCCAAATATGCACGTTAAAGTAACGCGAACTGACAGCGTCTAAGAATTTGAATGAAACCTGTCGTGTAATTTATTGGGGTTATTGTAACGTCTCCCTTTAATGTAGTTCTTATCGCTCATCCCTTAACCACCTTTATCTAGAAACGAGACGCGTTAAATTTGAGCAACATCCAGCCGATACACTGGGGTTAAAATAGGAAACTAAAATGATACATATGACACACTCATATCCTCTCTCCCACCTCACTTCCTCACTTCGTTGACTTTGCGTATACTTGATGAGGTCCGTAAAAAACGTGTGAATTTCTTTTCATTTTTCATTTCAGCTTTTTGGAAGTAAAGTCTGATGATCCAGAACCCTGTTAAAGGGTTATGGTGTAATAACAATTACATGGAATCTTAACGTGGTCTGTCCTTTATTCAAACATATCTGTTCTGAATTTTACATTGAGCTCTCTGGATATCATCCTTCTCAGGTCTACCCATACGGATTACCTAAATTTGCATAAACTATATATATATATATATATATATATATATATATATATATATATATATATATATATTTAAATATGTTTGAAACAGTACAAAAAAGCGTATTAAAGGCATTAAAACAAGAAATTTTATATTATAGGCCATGATAGATTTAAAACAAAAACACACCCAGTCGACCGGTTTCGTCCCTCTTATCAGAACTGTTAACGGGAACTAAGATTATGAGGAAAAAAAAAAATTCATCTGTCATGGATGACATGAATGAGTGGACAGGGAGAAAAATGTCCACTCATTCATGTCATCTATGAGAGGGGACGAAACTTTTCTTTCCTCATAATTTTTTTTTTTAAATCTTATCATGGCCTACAATATAAAAATTTCTTGTTTTTAATTTGTTTTTATGTATATATATATATATATATATATATATATATATATATATATATATATATATATATACACACACACACAAAGTATAAGGTATACGATTGGTGTAGACGGTATAAAATTCCAAAAACACTATTCTTAAAAGAGTGCTCAATACAGAGTAGAGTAAATATTATTTATTCAAAATTATAACATAAATATGTTATAAAATCACTACAAAATAGCCATTTTGTTTCAACATTTCTGTTGTCTTCTCAAATGATGGTGTTGAATGTAAAAAATACAAGTGACGGTATTGAAAGTAGATTTTGCATTCAACACCATCACTTGAGAAGACACCGGAAGTGTTGAAACAAAATGACTATTTTTGTAAAGCTTTTAATTTTGAATAAATAATTATATAAATAATTATACTAAATATAAATAATATATATTTCAAGTAAACTAGAGGATAAAGTAATTATTTGAAAAGTTTACAATTATAATGATGCAAAACAGTTAACAATGAAACAACACGCCATGAAGTAAAATATGTTCTGTTAGTATAAATGTTATATTTATTGGTTACACATATTTGTGTAAACTTTTCTGGTTTTTAGACAGTGTTGATTCATGTCTAGCGGCCTAACCATTAGAGTAGTGCTTCTCAAACTATTTGATGTGGCGGGCCAGTAGGGTTTTTGTTGTTGTTGTTGTTTTTTGTTTTTTTTTAATGTGCGAGGAACCGAGAAGCGAATCTTCCCAATCCATCTATATGTTCGGGGCGGGCTGTGAGGGATGTATCCGCTGTGCCCACCTTTTTTAGATATATAGTTACATTATGAATCTAAGAAATTAAATGCTAATTAAAAAATTTTTGAACCAAATCCACGTGGCTATTCCTTTTTTCTACATTCAGTCGAATTTTTTAAACTAGAAATATGTGTCCATGAAAATACCGTCTTTTGGTATTTCTAGATGTGATACCCACACAGTCAAATGCCACTTTATCATGATGGCGTTGTCATACGTATTTTAGTTCACTGTTTTGCTGTTCATTATATCGCATTCGTTAGTTGTATGGAAGTGACTTTTAACAAGAGTGAGTCATTGATATATGTAACCATAATAAATATAAAACTAAAATGAAATATAAAAAAAATACCGAGGCTGATATCCGGGGAATCTCCTGTGCCGTGGAATGTGACTACTGTAGTTTTGTTTCCCGGAAACTTTCAGCGTACCAGCAGACGATGGTACGCGTACAGGCACTGGTACTGAATTAGAGCATTTTAATGAAAAGTTTTTAAGTAAATTATGAATAAAATAATGTTTGTTTTTTACAGTTTTAAGTGTCACTTTTATGTAGACAAAAAGGTTTTGTTTTCATACAATTGAAGGTCTTATATAATTTCTATAATTGTTCTCGCCAACAACTACTTTTCTTGCCCTTAAAAATCAACCACTGTACTTTGCTTTTTTTCTATTGCCAGATATTGATAAATAATAATCTATTTATGTCCACAACGCTCCGACCTCCCAGCCGATATTTCTTAATCATGTTCAGATACAAACACTTTAAGTAAATTCGTTGAGAAAAAAAACAACAAAAAAACACGCAGCTTAAATTTCATCTTTTACCAATTTTGCTTTGATGTGCTTTCTTCTCTCTCTCTCTTTCTCTTTCTCTCTCCTTCTCAGCCTCTCATCCTCTCTCTCTCTTTCTCTCTCCTTCTCAGCCTCTCATCCTCTCTCTCTCTTTCTCTCTCCTTCTCAGCCTCTCATCCTCTCTCTTCACACACAGGAGAGCGCGCATACACACACATCTAAGAATTCATCTGTGTTGGCTCAGAATCGATAAAACACGTCAGCATAAAA
>CAHIKZ030000823.1:680000-695000 GCA_903632075.3 Acanthosepion pharaonis | reverse complement strand
TATAAGACAAATTCCAACAAAAAAACCGCTGCCTTAAGAAGTACTTGCTCAGAAGGAAACGCGTCAAAATAGGTTTTTCCATCGTAGCATTCATTTATCCATATTTATATACAGGGTGCGATGAATAAATTGCCACCATTTTACATTCTTAATTTCGCACATGCGCACTGTTTGCTTTTTTATCTTTTCGATTGCACAATATACTATGGTTAGTTGGGCACCGTCTGTGAGAAAAAGAGCACCATGACGCAATTCACTCCGCCAGAAATTTGGAAACGGCATGCTGTACTGCTTGGCATTCGCGCCGGAATCTCCAATACAAATATTTCAGAGTATCAAGCTGAGGACAGTGCAGAGGATTCGGAAAGAGTTGCATGAGTCTAATGGTGATTACGAATGTACTGCAGCTCGAAAAACTCACTCTGATCGTTCTGATAAAAAAGGACTCCCGAATTTATTGGTGAGGGCCTTAGACTCAACACGGAAGCCTACATTCAGTGGCTTGAGAAAGTAGTACTTCCCTGGGTCAAGAGGGTGGCTGCTGGAAGATCTTATGTCTGACAACAGAAGTCTCCACCATGCCATACAATCAGGAGAACCCATTCGTAGCTGTCAGACAGTTTCTGCGACCACATCACTCCTTACCTATCTCCCCAGATTGCAACCTTCTTAATTATTATGGGTCGGGCGCAGTTAAGCAAGGGACCAGTAAAACTCCTTTTAACACCAAAGATCAACTGAAGGCAAGGATTATGGCAGCATTCACCAACTTAAACAACCGCACAGAAGACTTGCAGGAGATTCCAAAGTCGTCTGGAGGCTGTGGTTGAAGCCAATGGCGATTTTTTGGAATAATTTACTCTTTTGTATTTCAAGATATTTTTGTGTAATTTTGGTAAATATATCTGTTAAAATGAAATGTTAGTGTTATTTTCATTTTTTTTTCTCTCGTAATTTAGACGACAATTTATCCATCGCACCATATATATATATATATATATGTGTGTGTGTGTGTGTGTGTGTGTGTGTGTGTGTGTGTATTATACTAAAAAAAGAACAGTAAGATATATAATCCGTTGTTCTTATTGATATTTTTTTATTTTTTACAAAACAGTGCTCCATGTAAATTTACAGAGCATAAATATTATAAATTAACTGATTTGAAATATGGTTCCTTCGCGACTCAGGAATGGCCATATTTCAAAAACCGTAGCTAAAAATTTCAAATTTAAAAATAACTGCAAGCACAAATGCCAGCACAACACTGATGCTTTCACTGCGAGCTAATCGCTTAAAGTGAACAAGCGAGACACGGGATGCCGGTCGGGTGCTGCGGCGATCACTGTGGCGTTCGCTGCGTAAACCAGTGGTGTGGTATCTGAAGATGGTTCGTAACCAGAATTTTAGCTCTCAATTCAAAGCTTAAAAAATTGTCTGAGAGACGTCTCGCATATCGAAAAACTCGTTAGTTGGGACAATCGTAAGTCAAAGTACCAATTATATATTTATATATATATATATATAATTATTTATTTAAAAATATGATTTTAACGCTACATAAGAGTTTTCATGTTTCAAAACAAGATCCGAAAACTTCAAATAATAACAAAAATACTAAAGAACTTTGGATTATTTAACTAACGAGTTCTTTCCTATTTTCAATATATTTTTACACATATATATACATATATATATATGTATATATACCAAAATTCTCAGCAACTCTCGTTCGTGCGCATGTGCAGTCGTACCAACATAGCAAATTTAGTTCGATGAAGTCCTTTTTTATGTCACAAGTTTTCAAATTTGTCATAAATTTATCCATATATATATATATATATATATATATATATATATATATATATATATATATATATATATGTATATATTTGTTTGTTTGTGTGTGTGTGTGTGTATAAGAGAGAGAGAGTCATAAAGTTTTATAAATATATATATATATATATATATATATCAGGCAGACATATATATATATATATACACACACACACACACACACACACATATATATATATATATATATATATAAATATATATATATATATATATATATATATATATATATATATATATAAAAAAGAAAGAGGTTATAGTGGTTCAAGAGAGAAAAGTGTGTATATTAAAAGAAGAGAGGCAAACGTTTTTAGTTGTAATGTGGATATTTTTTAAAAAATATTATACTTTATTTTCCATAATTTTACTACACGTGTTTCTGGTCTCGTGACCGTCGTCAGGTAAGGGGTGGAGATTTCCACCTATTATTAAAAATAATGAATTATTTTTAATAATTAATTATTTTTATTATAAAAAATCCACATTACAACCAAAAACGTTTGCGGTATATCTTTTCTTTTTAATATATATATATATATATATATAGTAATTCATCGAGTCTATAAGTATCCTCAGCAGAAGGCAGGGGAGAAAGACGTAGCGCTTATGGGGTGGGCACAATCCGTTGAGTTACGTACATTTGGATGAATAGAACTACGGAATTTAGTGAGTAGCAGCGCTCTATCGAGTCTAGTTAGTTCCGTCTTCGCTCCCGAGTTCCGTTGGTCCAGTGGTATGTCGCTTGCGCTGTATCGTAACGGCCCGGTGTTCGATTCTCGGTCGTGGATGCGCACTGCTGGTGAGTCCCAATTCGGACGAAAACAGTCGTCCGGTGCGTTTTGTTGAGGATTTTTCTATACTCGTTGAATTACTGCAAATGATTTCCCAAATTTCTATCTTGATTGATTCAATATTTTCTTGATGATTAAGCTGTATTATATATAATCTCTCTTAGGAGGAGGCGCTGAGGAGTAATGGATAGCGGCTTGGATTGAGGAATCGGAGAGCCGAGTTCGAATTCCAGTCGAATTCATTACATTGATTTACATGCTATGGGTAAATAGCAAGACAGATCGGGTTCTGTAGACTTGAATGGCAACTGATCTATTGCAGAAAGAAATGGCAATCTACTGCGGGGGAAAAAAGTCTGCCTCGTCAGTCATGTATCGAAAGATACATGATCGCCTAAGCGTGCATCGCGCATGGTATATAACTGACTGACTATATGAAATCATTGCTGATTATTTGCTTTAGCTTAAGGACTTATCAGCTAACGAATACATTTTTACTCCATATTCATTCTTATGTCCTGACTATATAAATACTAGTCACTTTTGCCACTGACCCGATTAACATCATTTCTTATGTATTTTGATCCGAAGTGGAAGCTTGTTAATTTTCAGTCAGGAACTTTTCTAAGTGCAATGAAGAAACATTTTTTTTTTCTAATTGGTGTTATAATATAGAAAAGGTTTTAAATGCTTTAAGGAAGTATATTTTTAACTTACGTTCAGTCTTGATTCAAACGTGAATAGCATTAGCAATTTTTGAACTTGACAAATAAAAATGAAAACTACGTCTTGTATCAGAGTAACTGAAAATAAATTGTTATCTGCAAAAAAGACATCGTCTGATATCGTTTTTATTAGCTCTAAGAAAACATAATTTATATTGTGGATTATTGATATAAATGATTCAGATCTGTTGATTTGAGATTATTGCTAATTTCCAAGATTAGAGGTTTTAGTCGAGTCTCTGTAGAATCAGCTTTCCATATCAAGCATAGTTACTTGCACTTGAATTATATCAACAACACTTGGCCATTGTATCTACAAAAGGCACTGGAACTTTGTGATGGAAATTCTATATTTATACAGTAAAATGGCGCATCAGTGAAAGACAGTTGCCAGACATAGACAATGGCATACATACAAGCTTAACAGGCACATACGAAAGCGTGCATAAAAGTTTTTGCATCAATCAAAAAGGAATTGCAAGATAGTATTTGATTTTCGGCTATTTGGTCAGCTTTTGTGAAGTTGGTTTGAAATTTCCAGCACCCATCGTTTACACAGAGACGCACGTACACATACAAATTCATATACATATATACTTTAGCATACATACATATATATACACACATGCACCTACATTGTAAAACCAGACAGCTGACCTCGTCACTGATTCATGTTTTATTTTTAGTACAACTCACTCGAGAGTGAGGCTAGTTAATGACCCTATTCCCTTAGCTATCCTCACAAAGAGAATTACCTAGAAGACTGGAAACTTTTGGGCTTTTCGTCCTATATATGCGTGGAACCACTATTGAAACTTTTGTGCCTCATTCCGTTCGAGTGAATATTTGGATGAATCGCTCATCAATCGTTGAAAGTCATCTGAATCAAATATAATGGTGCTTTGTATAACTTTTGTACAGCTTAATGTCTTTCATTTGTATATGACGCCATTTTGAAGTTTGATTCAAAATTAAACGAAGCTTTTGGTTTTACAAATCTTGACTACATTCGAAAAAGTCGTAGATGATAAATTAGAAACTTTGATAAATTTTTATAGCTTCTTTATATATATATATATATATATATATATATATATATATATATATATATATATATAATTTTAGTAACTGGTTAAGACAATCTTTTCTTGCTTCTAAATTTGACATCGATAAAGTTGTGCATCCGAAACGACGATTTGGCTTCAAAATACCTTCTTAAAAAAGATTCAAATCTTGAAATAAATAAAGTAAGAAATCTATTAAGGTTTCTGGGTGGTTGAAATAGTTCCGTATTTTCTACTGGTTTGGTTTGGTTTATTTTGTTTTACGGTATATCAACCTCAATGGGTTATTTAATGCTGACAACATTTTTAGGATAGATTCGTATGAATAGAGTATGTACTCTTTGGTTTAGATTGATTTGGTTTTTTTTTGTTTTACGGCATATCAACCTCAATGGGTTATTTAAGGCTGACAACATTTTTAGGATAGATTCGTATGAATAGAGTATGTACTCTTTGGTTTAGATTGATTTGTTTTTTTTTTTTTTGTTTTATGGCATATCAACCTCAATGGGTTATTTAAGGCAGACAACATTTTTAGGATAGATTCGTATGAATAGAGTATGTACTCTTTGGTTTAGATTGATTTGGGTTTTGTTTTTTTTTGTTTTACGGCATATCAACCTTAATGGGTTATTTAATGCTGACAACTTTTTTTATTGCTGATAATATTTTGTTTTGTCAAAAATCTGTTTCTGGCAATATATTTCCTTCAAAATTGTATTGCTGGTAATAATTTTTTCAAAAATGTATTGCTGGTAATAGATAATTATTTGCCCATAGCTGGGACCCTAACAGGTGCTACCATCCCGGGTCAGGGTGGACTTGGGAACACCAGCAATTAAGAGGTGGTTCCACACTCTTCAAAACCTCCTGATCAGAGGCCTTGCTGCTGGACGTAGTTTAACGACTTACCCAGGACACGGATGTAGCTCAACGTCTTACCTAGGAAATTTTCTACTGATATCAAGTAAAAGATTAACATGGTTAATGATAACATGACACGCAGACAAATGGCACCCAGTTGGGAAATAAGCAAAATGCAAAACCCCGCCCTCATCTTCTTCCTTGTCCCGAAATAAGCAGAATAATTCATATTCAATTGCCTGTCCAGATTTTGATCAATACAAAATTATTTGAGCCAAGATTAGAATTAATTTTTCACTCATCTATCGTAAGAAATTGAAAACCGCATCATTTCAGTTGACAATGAAAATATTTTTAACAAAAGGTTTTCAATCAAAGGCTTTAGAAACATATTTTTTTATTTCGTAACTGGAATTAAAGAACCAGATTATCCTGTAATAGTCAAACATTGAATAATTCTTTCATAAATTTTATTGCAATTCAATTAAAGAAGCACAAAATGGTTTCCAGTTTAACAATTTAAGATTCATTTGTTTACACATTTGGGAAATTATTTAACCATTTTAAATTATTGTTGGGCATTTATTTAAATATTTTCTCAATGTCTACACGTGTCTATGTGAATATACCTAAATGTATATCAATATAAATGAATATATCTGAAAATCCATACATATACTTAGGTATATACTTAAGAAAAAAAATTGAATTTTTTATATCTCAAAATTCTTAACATATATCTTAAAACATATTTTTTTCTTTTAATTTTTCAAATTTTTATAGTTACGTATCTTGTTTTGGGAAAAGGGTATTTCTTTCAGGAAAGGGGATATTAGAAAAAATCATGGGCGCAGATTTATATTTTGGTAATATTCGATAGCTGCACTCCCAAGAATTTTCAATTTAAGTTAGTTCCTCTTTTAATAAATGTGACATTCTTTATGTCGAAGATTTGAACTTATTTGTATCTATGACTAATGTTTTTGATAAATTGCTGCGTATAAGATCTTTTGTGTTCATAGATACTTTTGTTTAAATTTCAACAAGTTTCCAGTTTCCTCAATTTATTGTAAGAATCATTTGTAACAGTTTATTATATATATATATATATATATATATATATATATATATATATATATATATATATATATATACCACTTCAAGATTTATTATTAAAATAAACTAAAATTAAATTAAAAGAAAACGGTTAAATTCAAAACGTTTTATTATTTAAAAATTAATATAATGCATAAATTAATCTAAAATAATATAAATAATAATTACATTATAAAATATTCGACAATAATAACATTTACTCACTTACATTTATTACACATTAAATTATATCACTTAGCATCTTCCATAGTTTATCTTGACTCTCAGCATAATGTATGTCTATGAATGTTCTTAAAGGTAAAAATTTCTGAAAAAACAACATTTTTACTTCTGTTTATATATACATGTGGTAAAATAAATTTCTGACATTTGCCTTGATAATGTCCATCATAGGTTGAAACGTGTCGGCTAAGGCAAGTTTTCTATTTGTCTTTATTCATAGTCTGTCTATATTTCTGAAATGAGGTATTATGTACATTGTTTACATTATTCGGACTATTGTCCTCATCTTTGTCGCCATATTTATCACAACGTTTCGGCCGTTGTACGCTCCGGGCTTCTTCAGGTGGTTGGAATGTCGAACTGAACACTTTATTTTCGCTCACTGGGGTAGACTGTTCTAGTTCTACGTGACATGTTAAATGGATGTCAGTTATCTCGTGTTAATTTCTCTCTGAAAGTTCTCCACTGCCTTAACTGGGTATTGAACTCACACTCTTTGGGTCCTGTCACTGGATCTAACCAACGCCTTTATCCACTGTGCCATGTGTCCGAAACGTTGTGATAAATATGGCGATAAAGATGAGGACAATAGTCCGAATAATGTAAATAGTGTACATAATACCTCATCTCAGAAATATAGACAGATACTGAAAGGCCGAAACGTTGTAATAAATATGGCGACAAAAATGAGGACAATAGTCCGACTAATGTAAATAATGTCTTTATACATATTGTCCTTTTACAGATGTAATTTTAGTTATATCGAAATCTTTACACATACACACACAGATATATATATATATATATATATATATATATATATATATATATATATATATATATATATATATATATATATGTATATGTTTATAATAAACAGTATTAACAACATTTACTGGCCTGTCTAAAAATGTTTTAAAATAATTGTCGAACTTTGTCCATTTCATATATATATATATATATATATATATATATATATTTGTTGGATAGATGTGAGTTTGTGACCCTGGGTTTCACGCTTTAGCGATCGTCAGACAAACTCTGATATTGAGCGCTTTCTAATAAGTACCGCGCATATAATATATAAATAATTATACATACTTATATTTATATACACTTTTCACACACACACACACACACACACACACACACACACACACACACACACACACACACACATACACACACACATATATATATATATATATAAATTTGCCATGTTTATGAAGAAAGAGTGCTGAATATCGGCGATAGAGCTTTTGTAGATCTAAATAGTTTAGACATAGAAACCAATAATGTATGTTGTCTGACCTCTGCTTCAGGCACGAGCTAAACTGACAATCACCATGCTAAGTTGCTATCTGTGCCTTTCTATCTGTTTCCTCTTTCGCTATATTATATATATATATATATATATATATATATATATATATATATATATATATATATATATAAGACAGAGGTTGTAGTGGTTCCAACGAGAGAAAAGTATGTATACTAAATAGAAGAGAAGAGAGGTGCCGCAAACGTTTTTGGTTGCAATGTGTTTTTTTTAGAAAAAAATATTATGTTTTATTTTCCATAATTTTACTACACGTGTTTCTGGTCTTGCGACCGTCTTCAGGTAAAAGCGGAGATTTCCACATATTATTAAAAATAATTAATTTTTTTTTGTGTTAGTAATCCGAATGTAAAAACAGAGAATGTCTCATATCGAGAATATTTAACATTTTAAAAACATGAGGAAAAAATTATTTTTAATATGTGGAAATCTCCGCTTTTACCTGAAGACGGTCATGAGACCAGAAACCCGTGTAGTAAAATTTTGAAAATAAAGCATAATATTTTTTTTTCTAAATAAAAACATATTACAACCAAAAACGTTTATATATTCTCTTCTTTTTAATATATATATATATATATATATATATATATATATATATATATATATATATAGATAGATAGATAGATAGATAGATAGATAGATGCACACACATAAATATGCATGAACGCATTCACGCGCACACACACACATATAATATATATATATATATATATATATATATATATATATATATATATGAAAAAGAAAATTTGTTCACATCATCATAACGTTTTCAAAGAGCAACAGTTGCCACTTAACGCTCTACTTTCAAGTGGAGAAACCCTCTTGCTTGACACAGAAAAAAAGTTATTTTCAATGTCTTCCTCGCTACATGTCAATTATATATTAATACAAAGTCTCGCGCGGAAACAGCCAGCCCAACAAGCACAAACAACATAGACGAACGGCACTTTTCTCTGTTTGATTTTATTTGCTGTGAATTCCGGTAAGAAGAGTCTATTCTTTTTAAGTAGGAAACTTTACCGGGGCTTTGTGTTTGTAACTAGAATAGGAAGGTTTTTTTTTTTTTTTTTTTTTTTTTTACTTTGTTTACAAAAAAAAAGTGTTTTACCAATGAAGTTAAATACAACACCCTAAGTTCGACCGCATCATCACCATGTTTATCAGTACTAAAAAAAGAAAAAAAAGAGAAAAACACAATTCCAAAATTTTGCTAATTTTTAAATTTAAATAACCCCATCTTTACATGTTGGTTGTAAAAAAAGTATCGATTGATCGAAATAATATACGAACAGATATAGGTATCTCCCCCGCCAAAAAAAAAACAATAGTTAAGGTTTAAAATGCATTTAAAAAAGAATTTAAAAAAATCTTTCTTTAAGTTTTTATTTTAGTTTTAATCCCAAACCAAATTAGAATTGATTGAATTTCGTTTTTTTTTAATCGCTAAAATCTATAAAATCGTCCATATTGACAAATCTGTCAACACAACATAATCCTCTTTCTTAAAAAAAAATCCTTCATAAATAAAATATGCTTTTCTGAAACGTTATTTGAAAAAAAATAGCTGATTTAAAGTTTAATTAATCTGAACTGAAACATATATGACTTATTTTTAATTTAAAATATCGAGCATTTTTAACACTTAAGTGGGTGTTTTTCGGACATCGTTCTATCGCGAGCCTGATGTTTGGAAAATTTAATAAGGTGGAGATAACAGAAATAAAATTACATGACGTGAATAATGTAAACGCCTTTTTTTTATATACTTTTTTTAAATTACCCAGTAACCTTAAAAATTTTGAAAATTTTGAAAGGAATCTAATATTTTATTGAATTTTAGATACTTTGACTATTCAGTCTTATTTACAAAAACTCTTCTTGAGGAAATGTTAGAAAATTCCCAATGAATTTTAAATGTACTATGTTTACCACACTTATTTTCATGAAAGTCCGTATTTTAAAAAAAATTAACGCGTTTATGCACACATAACTTCAAAATTCTTTTTAAAATACTGGGATTCGTTGAATTGTAGTGATCTTTTCCATTTATGATTAGCAAATACAGTTTTAATTTATTAACAATATCACTTGATCAATAAAAATTAACACAGAATTTTAAAATATTTAAAAGTTTATAAATTATCCTAACTAAAATTTAAAAAATGAAAACAATTCTTGTAAAAATTTATTATTCATCGATTTCTTTTTCTTAAAACAATAGTATCCGTAATATATTTTATTCATAAAGTTAATTAAAACTTAAAAGCTTTTCCATTTAAATAATGTATTAGTCTTACTGCATATTTATTTTATGATTCAGAGCAAATTATCTGTAACTGGGGGTCCTATTGGATAAAAAAATTTGATTTTTTAAATTCTTCGAGAACTTGTCTTTTAATATACACTTCAAGCGATACAAAAAAAATATTTTCTCGAAATTTCATAAAATTGAATAAACGGGTGTTAACGGATGTAAAAAAATAATTTTAAAAGATTTTCTACAAAAGAAATGTCCCAAAAAGTTTTTAACTCGTTTCTGAATAAATCCTGCAAGTTTCATTAAAATACGACAATTATCTGATTTTTGCAAGAATTTCCAAATCAATGTGTTTTTCCCTGCAAAAAGATGGGCAAATTTTCCGTAAAAAATTATTGACCCGTGTTGACGCCAGGAAATTTTGATTTTTAATCCAAATTTCCAAAGTTCTATAAAGGATGAAAAAATTACAGAAATACTCCTTTGAACTTTTCTCTTAATAATAACGCCACTGTTTTGACGATAAAATTTTGTTTTTATTTTGTGCATTTTCTTCATTATATATCCTTTTTTACACACACACACACACACACACACACATATATATATATATATATATATATATATATATATATATATATTGGGGAGAAAGATGTATGACAAAGTGGAAAAAAGTTTTCGTGTGACCTGTTTCGTCTTTTAGGGCTTCATTAGATTAAGTTTATTTATGTTGATGCGACTACACATGCGCACGAACGAGAGACGCTGTGAATTTTAAATTTAAAATTAGTTTATATATATATATGTGTGTGTGTGTGTGTGTGTGTTGGAATCTAAAGGAAATCGACGCAAATAGACTTAATCTAATGAAGTCCTAAAGGACGAAACGCGTCACATCTTTTCCCCAAATTTATTCTTGATATATAAAAATTTATACATATTCATATATATATATATTAGGTGCTTCCCCTAATTTCTAAAATTTTAGCATACCCTGATGACAAAATAACGTCAAAATCTTTATGTTATTATTAAGAGGAAGCATCAAAGAATTTTTTTATTACTAAATTTTATATATTTTTATCCTTTTTAGAACGTTTTAAATTTTGGTTAATTTTTTTTTTTGCCTGAGAAGTGTGGCGGAGCGAACATTAGCATAACGTTTTTTATTTTTACGATGAAAAATATTGATTTAGAAATTTTGGCAAAAATCAAATAATTGCCAGATTTTAATGAAACTTTCGTGACGTATTCACAATTGAATGAAATTATTCTAGAAAAATTTTGTTATTTTTAGAAAATCTTGGTAAAAATGATTTTTTTTTTTTTATATCTGTTAACCCAACACATTTAATTTTTTAAAAAAATCAATTTTGGCGTAAAATAGATAGCTGCTCGGATTGAGGAATCAGAGAGCCGAGTTCGAATTCCAGTTAAATCCATTACATTCACTTACGTCCTAATACCCTTGGGAAAGGTATGAATTCTCTTAACCCCTTCCCGGATATGGGTAAATAGCAGGACAGAACGGATTCTATAGCTTTGGATGGCAACTGGTCTATCGCAGAAAGAAAATGGCAACCTACTGCGGGAAAAAATATATCTCGTCAGTCATGTATCGAAAGTTACATGATCGCCTAAGCGTGTATCAAGCATGGCACATAACTGACTGAATGTTTATATTAGTTAAATGCAGAACTCCATGGAGAATTTAAATCAGCATTTTTTTTCTTTTTGTATAACAGAAACACCAGTTACCGAAGATCTTTGAACTGTAAATAAATAATGCAATAAAATTAAGACATTATTTAATTAAAAAAGCTTTTAATTGTTATTGTGAATAAGATATATTATGGACACTATTGCCTTAAGAAAAATATTTTTTTTTAATGAATAATGAATTTTTACAAGAATTATTTTCATTTTTAAAATATTTTAATTGAAATAATTTATGAAGTTTAATTTTTTTAAAAATTCTGCATTACATTGTCTTCTGTGGCTGGTATTGTTTTTAAGTAAAAACTACATTTACTAATCATAAATAGAAAAGTTTAGTACAAATCATCAAAGACCAATATTTTTTCAAATATATTATTTTTTATGTGTATAAACGTACCGATATTTTTAGATACGGACGTCCATACACGATATTATCAGCGATAACTATACTAAATTTAAAGCCAAGGTATCTAAAATTAAGTAAAACATTAGATCCCGGAGAATATTTTTTGAAAGTTTTAAGATTACTGAGTACTTAAAAATTATAGAAAAAAAGTTGCTCACGTTATATTACTTATTATTTTTTACAGATATATCCACCGTAGAAAAATGTTAAATGAACTTCTATTTGTCATTCAACTTGCTAACATGTTAAGACCCTAAATAGACAGTTACCACCGTGTTAAAAAATGCATTTCTGCGATATTTTAAACTTAAAATAAGTACATTATTTACATTATTCGGACTACTGTCCTCATCTTTGTCGCCATATTTATCAAAACGTTTCGGCCGTTGTACGCTCCGGCCTTCTTCAGGTGGTTAAAATTTCGAACTGAACCCTTTATTTCACTCACCGGGGTAGACTGTTCTAGTTCCAGGTGCCATGTTTGATGGATGTCAGTTATCAGTTATCTCCTGCTAATTTCCCTCAAGGACACATGGCACAGTGGATAAAGGCGTTGGTTAGATCCAGTGACAGGACCCAAAAAGTGTGAGTTCAATACCTGGTTAAGGCAGTGGAAAACTTGCAGAGGGGAATTAACAGGAGATAACTGATAACTGACATCCATTAAACATGGCACGTGAAACAGTCTACCCCAGTGAGCGAAATAAATGGTTCAGTTCGAAATTCCATTGTGATAAATATGGCGACAAAGATGAGGACAATAGTCCGAATAATGTAAATAATGTACATAATACCTCATCTCAGAAATATAGACAGACTTTAAAATAAGTAATATTTGTTCCAAAACAGATTAATTAAACTTTAAATTAGTTAATGTTACTCAAACAGCGTTTAGGAAAGTATATATTATTTTTGGAAGACTTTTTTAATAAAAAGATTTACATTCTGATGGAAGATGGCTAAAAATGACGGAAAAATCAACATTTTTATCCAGTCAATTTAAATTAGTTATTGAAATACAGCAAATTATTTTGCTTATTGGAGTTACAAAAATAAAAGCTTCAAGAAACATTTTTCATTTTTAACAAAATTATTTTAATCTTAGGTATCTCGAATACGTGGATGCATCTACCATATATATATATATATATATATATATATATATATATATATATATATATATATATATATATATATGCAAGTTCCCGACGCGACCAACTTCCCAAAGACTGACCAAATGACTGCATGTCAGATTTTTCGTCAACATTTCAGCACAAAATTGCAGATCGATGATTATTCGTCAATTTTACATACGAATGTAATCTCTCTCTCTCTCTCTATATATATATATATATATATATATATATATATATATATATATATATATATATATATTATCTATCTCTATATATATGAAAATATATAGTCTTAAGGTGTGCTATATTTATGGGATAAAGTGCTCAATATCAGAGATAGAGCGTGTGTAAATATAAAAGTGAACAGAAGTCAACACTTAGAGGCGGGGGGCAGTTTCATGATAGACGCAATCGTAGCATGAAACATCCTGACTGTGTTGACTTCTATGTTCATATATATATATATATATATATATATATATATATATATATATATATATATATATATATATATATATATATATATATATATATATATATATATATATATATATATATATATAGCTGTCTGTCTGTTTCTTCTTTTTCTCATAAATACATATATATGTGTGTATTCGTACATGTGTGTCCATGTGTAATTTCGATATCATATAAAAATATGAATGCAGGTTCAAATCCTGGCTGAGAATGCATATTTTTCTAACCAAGATTTTCTTGAATATTCAGGCCGGGGGATGTAGTTGAATAAAAATAACTGTTTAATTAAAAAAATAAACAAAAAAAAATCGGGGCTTCTACTCGAATATGAGTATCCATCAAAAAATAACGTTTAAACAAAATAAAGTAAAAATAACACTAAGTCGGATTTAATCCATTTCCTAAAATAAATCGTCTTTGTTTACGTTGGGATACAAAACACTATTCGGTATTTCTTTGAGCGGAAATCCTACGTGACTGAGCGGTTAGGCACGTCAGATTCAATGTGGTTTCCCTATAGTGGATGCAGTTTCGAATCCTGAAGGACGCATATTTCTTCAATATTCAGGCAGGTAGATGCGGTTTAAAAAACAGAGTCTCTACTAGAATATGTGTATCCATAAAAAAATAAAAAGGAAGTTTAAACAAAATAAACAATTAAAACAAAATAAATAATAAGTTTAAAAACAAAATAAATAATAAATAAAAATATCAAAATACATATCTAACTATAGATCATCAGCAAAATGTTTGTATAAAAAGAAAATTTTAATTAACAACATCTCAAAATATTTCCAGAATCATTCATACAAGAAAAGAAAATGGTGATAAAATATGCAGGCACCAACTCACTATATATATATATATAAATATATATATATATATATAAAATAAAAATTAAGGGCCTGAAGATGGCGCTGAAGCATGAAACAGACTGTTGCCATAAGTATGATATTTACACGCGCTCTATCCCATATATTAGACGATTTACTTATAAATATCACATACCTTAAAACTATATTTT
>CAHIKZ030000823.1:670000-677500 GCA_903632075.3 Acanthosepion pharaonis | reverse complement strand
GTCTATATATATATATATATATATATATATATATATATATATATTTCTGTGTGTGTTTGTATGACTATATATATATATGTCTATATGTGTTTATACATATAATTTACGTACTAGTTTATTGTTACCGTCAAATATTCTATTGCATTGTATTTATATTAAAACAGGACGTTTCTTGCGGTTTCTTGTGTCTAAACGACGTAAATAAGAATTTCAACCTCGACAGAAAAGAACCAGTTTCTTCACCTCACAGTTTCTGAAGCATCTTGAAACTGTCCATCATTGTCACAACAATGACAGTGTCATCTGTCATAACTAGTTCAAGGGACATAACTTTAATACAGTAAAATGTTTCATAATTGTGTAAACATGATTCCGTGAAAAACGGAATTACATATATATATATATAGATAGATAGATAGATAGATAGATAGATAGATAGATAGATAGATAGATAGATAGAGAGATAGATAGTTAAGTTAATAAATCCGTTGGTATGTAATCGAAGTGGATCCTAGTAATATAAAATATTAAAAATGATCGGCAAAAAGTGCTCCATTTATTCATTATAACAGATCAATAGTATTGCACAGTAAAATCCTAAATTACTTCATATAACCCCAATTTAATATCATATGGTTAATATCCGGGTTTAATTTTATGAAATCTCTTCTCTCTAAGGCTAATACCTTCCACCCTACCCTAACCACCGTCTCGGGCATTTTGTTTGACTGAAACATCGAAATAAATTCTATATCAATTTTTCGACGGCTGTCAAAATTTCTAATTACGACACGAACTCAGTCTATACGCCGGGGTTGAATAAGACTGACGAAGTTTTTGTCGGTTGTAATAGAAATCTTCCCTCATAGGAGGTAATTTTGTTGTGTAATACTATATATATATATATATATATATATATATATATATATATATATATATATATATTCCCAACTCTCGTCCTTAAAAGCAAAAAAGAAAATAAATTATTTTCGTTACAATTTCTGTTCAGTTTTTTTTTTCCCTGTAATTTTATTTTGACAAGGAATTTTTACTTTTTATTAGCAACAAAAAAATACCTAAGTTAACTGCAATAGTCATCTTTTGTATAGTTCTAAAATTTTTAATGACTTAATTTTAAATAAGGAAATACGTAATATTTAATTCCACAATTTCAAGATATTTTGAGATATTTCACAAATTCTACAATTTTGAGATATTTCACAAATTCTACAATTTTAAGATATTTCACAAATTCTACAATTTTAAGATATTTCACAAATTCTACAATTTTATGATATTTTAAGATATTTCACAAATTCTACAATTTTCAAAGTTCATCTGATTTATATTCTTTTCCACAACTAGGCACATTATCAGAAAGTCGTCTAAAAGTTGTTTTATCTTTCTTTTTCCAATATTTTATTTTTCTGCAAATACGAAGCATTTCAGGTGTTTTTTTTTTATTTGCAAATATTTATGCGAAATTGAACAGAAATACGAATTTTCACTGCAATAAAGATATTATGAAGAAACTGTCAAGAATTGTTCAATCGGCAAAATAAAATCAGCATGAATTTGCTTGGCCTTGTGTCCTACTTGGCTGAGTAAATATCACAAAGGAAAAACATCCACTGGTAATGAAAATATTTTAATTAAAATATTTTTCTGAGAAATAAACTTTTTTTAAAAACATTTTTGACTTTTGATATATGATTGCGTCGAAGGTTCTTTAAGTTTGGAAAAATTCTGACCAACAGCAGGTTGGATAATTTTTTGTTTGTTTTTACTCCGTCTATTTAGTAATATATTCACACGCACAAATAGAGAAAGAGAGAAAGAGAGAGAGAGAGAGAGAGAGAGACTCACGTCAATTCTTTTAATTGAAACATGTACAAGAATGAACAAGAAACTCAAGGCGGCGGAAGTATAGTTCTAGAGAAGGATGCTAAGGACACCATGAACCGAGCATGTGAGCAACAATGAGGCTTTGGAGAGGATGATGAGAAAGACAAGACGCCGAGGTTGACTCGTGTCTCTTTAATAATGTCAGTCCTTCTGCCGAGTTGAAAGAATGTTTGGTTTTTATGGACTTGTGCAGCGAATGCTGGACGGTTTCCTCAAAGATGAAGAAGAGACTCAAGGCGGCGGAGGAATGGTTCTACAGAAGGATGCTAAGGATATCATGGACGGAGCGTGTGAGCAACGATGAGGTTTTGGAAAGGATGCAAACAATGAGGAAGCTTATACTTAACATCAGGAAGAGGCAGCTGAAATTTCTGGGACAATGCGAAAGGACGGCTTGGAGAATCTGATACTCACAGGACGGATAGAGGGCAAGAGAGACAAGGGAAATCAATGCATGATATAGCTAGTAGGCTTAAGCAAGTGGCTGACAGAACATGACCTGGGGCAAGTAGCAAAGAGACAAAACTTATTGAGAGCTACAAGGGATAGGGGAAAGTGTAGAGCCATGATCGCCTACGTCCTGAAGGGACACGGAACATAAAAAGAAAAGGCGAATATCATGGCCATCACAACCACATCACATTCGACGATTCCTGTGCCACAGCTCTCTTTTCAACGAAGACCAGACATAATAGTACAAGAGAATTCAAATCAGGAAAGCTTGGATGTCACATGTTGGGGGGGGAGGTTGTGGTAGGATCGTGAAGCTTCTTGACAGTCATTCCTGCTTCACGTGAACCATGTGGGGGATTGAAGAATTCTGTTGGAACGCTTACGGCCAGCCCCCCTTCAAATCGATTCACTGTGTCCAGAATCAAGATGTGGGTGGGGCATTGACTCGGAAGCACTGACCGAAGAAGGGTAACCACGAGGACCATTAAAAGTGATGTTAAATTTGAATGTATCACCGTAGGTAGCACCGTGCGGATCGCCTAAATCCATATGCCGTTCGTCCTGTTCATCTGACTACTTTCAAGAAACAGGTATTTTTCCGAGTCACAGTGATGGGCGATGTACGCTGCTACATTAGAGTGCCTTTCCATATCTTGTGTGAGATTAGAAGCTGCGTTCTGAATGAAAAAGTCATTAAAATATCAACATTTGGCGCATATCACGTAACACTACAATAGTATGTTTTCCATTTATCGGCTTTTCTTAAATACCTCGTGCACCCTGTATTTTTTGCATTTTTTTGGTGCACCCTCATTTTGCTCTGCTTAGTCTATTGAGCACTTTTACGTGTTTACTTAACTTACTCGGTCGGTGTTTTTTTTTTTTTTTTACTAGGCATTGCGGTGTTTACTGAATATTTTCGACCGTCATGAATGTCTTTTGTCTTTTCTTTTTTATTGAATTTTTTCCCTGATATAGGTTTGTCTAAATATATTTATGTAACACGAGGAAAAGTGGAAAAATCAGGCGTGGCTGACCACATATAGAGAGAAAAGGGAAATCACCGCCCTCTGTGGGATCAGGTTGAAAACATAGACAAAGAACATCATTGGAAAATTCGTAAACTTAAGAAATCAGCACATATGGTAGGACACAAAAATGTCCCGAGTCGACTAAGCATAGAAATGAATACAATATGGGAACCAGTAATAAGGAGTGCCAAAGCAATAATAACAACGAAAATTGCAATATGAGCTCTGGTAAAAAAATCATGCATGATAACAGCAAAAATTGCAATATGAGCACCGGTAAAAATGTTTGCTGAAGACATTAGGTTTATAATACCCAGAAATTCATACATAGATGTCCTCAAGGACACATGGAACAGTGGATAAAGGCGTTAGTTATTTCAATACCTGGTTAGGGCGGTGGAGAACTTGGAGAGGGGAATTAACAGGAGATAACTGATAATTGACATCCATGGCACGTGGAACTAGAACAGTCTACCCCAGTGAGCGAAATAAAGAGTCCAGCTTGACATTCGAACCACCTGAAGACGGTCGGAGCGTACAAAGGCCGAAACGTTGTGATAAATATGGCAACAAAGATGAGGATAGTCCGAGCAATGTAAATAGTGTACATAATACCTCATCTCAGAAATATAGACAAATATATTTTTATTTGCAAATTGTATTATCTGTGTTTTTTTTTTTTTTTTCTTCACGCCGCCCGAGTTAGGTATTAAAATAATATATAATAATATAGCATTACTCTTCAAGTATGACTTGAGTTCCCCGAGCCGCTGGCGTATTTCGTATAGAGAAAGACGTTAAAATTTCCTTCCTTTCTGTTGTCATTGCCTAGGGGTAAAATATTTGACTGATGTCAAATTAGACGGGTTTCGGTCTCGGCTTGAAGCAAAATTTCTGTGGATGACTATATATGCGAAACTGTCTGTGGATGACTATATGTACTTCTGGAAATCCGGTTAAAAAAACAGCGGCTTTTACTGCTATTAAGCATTACTCTTCATGTATGAATTAAGTTCTCCGAGCCGCTGGCGTATTTCGTATGGAGAAAGACGTTAAAATTCCCTTCCTTTCTGCTGTGCGACCCTAAGGTCAAATCAGTCGGGTTTCTATCCCGACTTGAAGCAATCGGTCACACTGAGGAGCTGTGATACAGCGAAACAGTCTGCCTGTGGATGACTATATATGCACCCGGAAGTCCGATTGAGCTCTCTAGCGAAAGGGGTTTTAAGAATCAGAGGCCCCTACTGATATTAAGCATTACTCTTCTAGTATGAATTTTCCGGAGTATTTCGTATAGAGAAACACATTTAAATTTCTTTCATTTCTGCCGTGCGACGATGGCCTAAGGGTAAGATTTCTATCTGATGTCAAATCAGCCGGGTTGAGGCACTCAAACGTTTAGCCACACTGAGGAGCTGTGATACTGCGAAACAGTCTGTCCGTGGATGACTATATATATATATATAGTTGGGTTGATGTGCATTTGTGACACTGGTGATACAGTGTCTGTCTGACGATCGAAACTCACATCAATCTAACTAAATATGTTAGCTCTATCACTGATATTGAGCGCTTTCCAATAAGTACTGAGCAGATATAATATATATATATATATATATATATATATATATATATGATATGTATATATATACATGTGTATATATATATATATGTGTGTTTGTCTGTGTGATTTATATATATAAATAATTTTTATGTTATATATGTGTCGTACTTATTGTAAAGCGCTCACTATCAGAGATAGAGCTAACATATTTAGTTGTATTGATGTGAGTTTGTAACCCTGTGTCTCACACTTTTGACATAAATAGATTCAAATTTAAAAAAATAAATCAGTTTGTCTGAGGATCGCAAAAGGGTGAAAACCAGTGTTACAAACTCACATCCATACAACTAAGTATATATATATATATATATATATATATATATATATATATATATATATATATATATATATATATATATTTTTTTTAGTAAAAGGACTGACAATGTACTTCGATTGACTTTTTTATTTAATTTTTCTTGTGCAAGTGTTTTCCTTTCTGACATATAAATATATATATATATATATATATATATATATATATATATATATATATATATATATATATATACATAAATATATTTATCGCCCATGTAGTTGCTGTTAATAAAACAGATGCTAATTTAATATAACAGAGCTATTGAGTATATAGTAATAAATATACACAATATCTCTGCACAGCGCAATCTTCAGGTCCTGAGTATGGAATGACCATTACGCAATTTGAATTATAATATATCTGATTATCACAATGTGATAAATCACAATGATTTATAATAACCATTATTCAAGTCTCAGGTTACATAGAGAAATTGATCACTTTAGCATTAGTGGCAATATTTAGTTCGTGATCTTTAAAAAAAATTTCACTTCTTTTCTCAATCGTTTCGTAGACTTGTTTTACGGAGAAGAATTACACTATAGAGTCCAGTGTCGTTGATGTCGAACAAAAATTTAAGTCTTCATAATAATAGAATTCCAACAAGTTAGCATGTCTCCGCTGAATCATACGCTCTCACAAAAATACAAAATTGCGGGTTACTTCTTTTGGTCCCCGGATAGCCATTACGGAATAGTATAGGTCTTTGTGTCTGCTTTATGATATTTATTTTCGCGATCACAAACAGGACAGTAGATTTATAGGTGACATTATCAGATTCTGAACGATGGATGGGTAAATGCCACAAATATATATATATATATATATATATATATATATATATATATATATAAACATATCACACATATAGCATAAAATATAAATATATTACAAATATGAATATAAATATATCACATAGAGCGTTAGTATATATATATATATATATATATATATATATATATATATATATAATACAAATTTATGAGTGATAGGGATAATTCAAGGTGGAGATAGCTCTATGTAAATTACAGAGCATTATGATAATAATAAATCAAGAAAAAAAAAACTTAAAGATCCATTTTGATTATAATTTATTTCGTGAATATTGTTATATCCATCTCTTCAGATCGAATTATATATATATATATATATATATATATATATATATATAGATTGAATGATGAAGATCATGGAATTATTTCTTTCGATGTTTTGTTTCTTTTCTTACAAGTGATTTTATTGATACATTACCCGATATTGATTCTCAAGTATTTTCAAAATACTTCGTCCAACTTCAGATAGTAAACTTAAAACAGAGGGGGGGTGTCATCTTATTTTAATAGTATTTCAATTTTATATTCTGTCACGTGTAGTAACGTTATATTTAAACACAAAATAGGATGTCGCAACAGAAATATATATATATATATATATATATATATATATATATATATATATATATATATATATTATGAATCATTCATACAAAAAAGTAGATTAGTAAAGTTAATGATATAAAATGCGTAAAGTTGCAGTAACCTATAAATCACTCGATAAATGTTATGACCCTTGTTTTTAAATATTATAAGCTGTATAAGGTCTTTCTTTAATGCGCAAGTACTTTCGACTGTACATTCAGTCATCTTCAGACATGGAAATTATATTGTTTTTGGTAAAATTCAGGAAGCATCCAAGACGAGAAAATATAATGCGAAGCAAAATATGTTTTTTCTTTTAAATGTGTTATTGATAACGGATACAAACTTTTGGAGCGTGCAGTCGCAACGCTATTTCACAGCATTAATTCAAAAGAGGGCTCAATACCAAGAGTAGAGCAATAATTATTTATTATAGATTTTTACAATAGCCGTTAAACATAGCGTCAGGCTAGACTTTTTCAAACGTCTAGCTTCCCAAAGAATACTAGGATGCAGACAAAGGAATTCTAACTACCACACAGACACCACATGGGTTCTTGATAATGACTGCGAAAGTCGAAAGTACTTGAAATCTGAACTTCGGGCAGATTCTCCACAACTTCGAGTGCAATACTCAACACCTAATCCGAAAACTGAAATAAATTAAAAAAAACAAACCAAAAAACAGACAAATCTTTTCAGTTCTTTTAATCAAACTTGTTGATATATATATATTTTTATGTTTAACGTTGT
>CAHIKZ030000823.1:650000-662500 GCA_903632075.3 Acanthosepion pharaonis | reverse complement strand
CTAATATTTTTAATGTTTAAATGAGACTCTTTTTCTTGTGAGATTAAAATAAAAATTTTCATTGTAACTTTATGGAAATTTTAGTTTTTTGTTAAAAGCACGTCAAGAAAAATTGTCAAGATATTAAATGTTTTCTTAAGAGTTTGTGTATGAGATTTCGATTAAAAAATATCTTGCCTTATATATCTCTCTGTCTCTCTCTGTATGTATGTATGTATGTCTCTCTCTCTTACACACTCTCTCTCTCTCTCCATATATATATATATATATATATATTTGGTTGGATAGATGTGAGTTTGTGAACCTGGGTTTCACGCTTTCGCGATCGTCAGACAAACTCCATAAATAGATAGATAGATAGACAGATAGATAGATAGATAGATAGATAGATAGATAGATAGATAGATAGAGGGAGAGGAAGTGTTTGGATATAGAAATCAACACAGCATGGTGACAATCAGTTCCACGCCTCAGGTTATCATCAGTCTCTGTCTAAAAAGCAATATAATGGCGCAAATGGATTTTACACACAAAATAATAGTTTTAGTCTTAGTCCTATTCATTTAAAAAAATTTTTTTTTTGAATTATACAAATTTTTATACAGGCTCCTTTGCGTCTGAATGCGCACGCGCGTATGTGTATGTGTGTTTGTGTGTGAGAGAGAGAGAAAAAGATGGGAGGAGTAAATTATTATGGAAGGAGAAAATAGATATGAAAGAATAGGAGGGCAACTGATTTCGTCGTGGTAATAAATGGAGACAAATGCTCCACAACACAAGTAATACTACATATTTATTTAACATATACAGATCGATATTCTGCGCCAAGAGGCAGGAGAAATTATAACTGCGATAACTACTAGTACTATTACTGCTTCTACTATTGCTACTACTACTGCTACTAGTAATAATAATAATAAAGTGACCGGTATATACACTTATTAGACGATGAGTAGATTAGGTTTCGTACATTTGTACCCCAGCGTCATTTTGTTGGCGTATTGCTTTTTCGATAATAATAATAATAATAATAATAATAATAATAACCACGATGAAATTTTCTAAAATAACCAAATATTTTTTCCAACTGTATTTAATTATTCTAAATTCATTGCGTTGTGGTTGAAAGTTGTTGCCATGATTGACGTGTAAACAGAAAACAAAATCTTTTCTATTCAATATTTAAATATAACAATATTTAGGGAAACAGTGATATAAACTGTTCAGCTGTCGAACTCTCTGCCTTGAACAGAGAGGAACTCGGACGAGGCTTCGCCGAAGGACAAAGTTTCGTCCTGGGAGGTAGACAAACCCTGAACCCGTTTATGCAGGTTCAAAGGGAATATTTTTGGCCAAGCCTACGGGCTCGGAGAACCCATGGTAAACTCGGCCTTGTGCCACATACATGCCTCGTGGGGAGATGGGCTGTTAAATATTAACAATATTTTAAGGCAACACTATTTTAACTGATAATTCAGGAGCCGATACTCAAAAGAGATTTATCTTATTAAAGTTTAAATAAAATTCTACATGTAAAAACTGTAACACTCAAAACATTTGAGAATATTTTTTTCTAATAAAAATAATTATTATAGTTGTTTTCATTCCCGGTTACACAGATAGAACCTGTAACAAATTTATGGTACGTTACAATACACACAGAGAGAACAATCAACGCTAATCACCCAGACATCGTGATTAGAGACAGCAAAGACAAAATGGGCCTTCTTATTGACATGGTAGTCCCAGCAGACTGCAATGTATCTTTGAAGATCTTCAAAAAACTATCAAAATACAAGGACCTTGAAATCGAAATCCCAAAAAATGTGGCATATGAAAACATCAACAATTCCTGTTGTATTGGAGCCCTTGGATTGATTGGAAAAGATTCCAATAGACTCATTGAAGGAATCCCTTGTAGCCCTTGCTTTAAAGATACAAAAATTGTACTCCCAAGTACAGACCACAAAGGATTTTATCTATGTGAAATATGTGCGATTTCTTTTTCAAAGTTGCTCAGTAGAAAATATCATGATGCCATTTCTGACCTTAGCTCTCTGGTCGGGACCCGGAAAGAAATGGGTACACACCAGAACTCAAAGGAAATAATAATAATAATAATAATAATAATAATCTCACACTACAGTACAGCCCATACCTTAACGAGGGGTTTTATCTATGTAATTTTTTTTTTTTTTTTTTTTTTTTTGTCAGTGCAAAGTGTCATGACGCCATTTCTAACCTTAGGTCCCTGGGCGGGACCCGGAAAGAAATGTGTAAACGCCAGAAATCAAAGAAAATAAAAATAATAATAATAATAATAATAATAATAATAATAATAATAATAATAATAGTCCATGTAGAGTGTAATCTGCATTTGAAGATTTTCAAAAAATCTATTAAAATCCAAGGATTTTGAAGCGGAAATCTCCAAAATGTGGCACATGAGGACATTAACAATTCCAGTCATAGTTGGAGCCCTCAGATTGATTGCAAGCAATTCCAATAGACTCATTGAAGGGATTCCTGGTAGCCCATGCCTTAAAGAAATACAAAAACATTGTACTCACACGTACAGCTCACATAGAACGAAGAGCTTTATCTGTGTTAAATGTGTGTGATCTCAGGTTTTTGTTTGTTTGTTGTTTTTTTTTAATGCTTAGTGGAAAATGTCATGAAGCTATTTCTGAGCTTAGGTCTCTGGTTGGGACCCGGAAAAAATGAGTATACAACAGAAATCTAAGGAAATAATAATAATAATAATAATAATAATAATAATAATAATAATAATAATTGAAGGGATTCCTGGAAGTCCATGCCTCAAGGAGATACAAAAAATTGTTCTGACAAGTACAGCCCATACTTTACGAAGGGCTTTAGCTATGTAATATTTTTTTTCTTTTTTTTTTGTCAGTGGAAAGTGTCATGATGCCATTTCTAACCTTAGGTCCCTGGGCGGGACCCGGAAAGAAATGTGTAAACCCCAGAAATCAAAGAAAATAATAATAATAATAATAATAATAATAATAATAATAATAATAATAATAATAATGCCTTGGTGCTCTACCAGGCATGGTTGTCATGACTTCTGATTGAAGGTGTAAACATATCGTAATTCCCCATGTATAATACGCATTTTTTTCTAAAGAAATAATAAACAAAATTAGGGTGCGCATTATCTTTAAAAAATTTCCGTTTCACAGATCGATTTCAGTTGCGAAATGACTATTCACCACAAACATACGACAATTTGACAATAACATTCGACGATTGCGACCTCATAAGGATGTCAAATACAATTATATGTACCTAACAATACTTACAAATGTAAAATAAAATAAGAATTATCATAAAACTAAATTAGAATAATATTATTCTATGTTTAAAACCATTTTTTTTTAAATAAGAGTAGGAAACACTGGCCGTAATGAAATTGGAGAGGAACAATTTATAGGGTTTGATTGCCAAACATGTGGTGCGTATAATGCGTGAGTAGAAGCATTTTCGCACACTTTCAGCACAATTTTAGGGGTGCGTACTATGGATGAAGGCGTATTATACATGGGGAATTACGGTACTTTGTCTTGGTGAATAAAAATACACTACAAGAAATATCCCGTTTAGTACCAAAGATTTGTTTGTAATTTACCTGACCATAACCAGTTGGGTCTGTTCCCGAGGACTGACAAACTGTGCATCTCTTTTCATGAAATGGCATAGTGTGAAAACATCATGGTTGTCGCGTGCTGGGAGTTTTATTGTTGTATTTATTTTTTAAGTTTGAAGGATGAGGCGGCCAAGGTGAAACATTTAAGTATCTGGGGAGACATCCGCAATCATAAATGAAAGGGATTAACCAATCTGAAGTAATTTCTAACTGGGCCCCACCTGCAAGGTTATGTGCAGCTTTTATCAGAAACTGTCACAATATTGTGAACATTTGGCTGTGATGCATGTGCCTGGTGTACCCTTTTCAAACTGGGTGTCATGATAGATACAAAGGGTGCGTATATTTCTACCCGTGCGTCACTTTGTTGTCTTTCACTCAATAATAATAATAATATTAATAATAAAAATGTTAATAATATTAATATAATAATATTAATAATGATAATAATATTAATAATGATAATAATATTAATAATAATAATATTAATAATAATAATATCAACAATAATAATAATATTAATAATAATAATAATAATAATCCCTGGAAACCCCAGCTTAAGAGACATACAGAAAATTGTCTTATTAAGTACAGCACACACACTAAGGAGAACTTTGTCTATGTAACGCTAGCAACTTCATCGGAGATAAAAAAAAAAAAAAAAAAAATTAACATGAAATGTGGCCATAACAACACACCACGACCTGCCTTAGGTCTTTCCGCAGACTTGGTAGGTAGTGTGTCCATAGCAGAAATCGAATGATGATGATGATGACAATAATAATAATATTAATAATTGAGATAAAAGGCCTAATTATTGAAAAAAATGTTCTCGCGAGTACAGCCCACATCTTAAGAAGGGCTTTATCTATGTAAAATATGTGTGTATGTGTGTGTGTGTGTGTGTGTGTGTGTGTGTGTGTGTGTGTGTGTGTGTGTGTGTGTGTGTGTGTTTAATTGGACAGTGGAAAATATCATGATGCCATTTCTGACCTTAGATCTCTGATTGAGACCCGGAAAGAAATGAAAACACACCAGAAGTCAAAAGAAATAATAATAATAATAATAATAATAATAATAATAATAATTGAGATAGAAGGCCTAATTATTGCAGCTCAGAATAAAAGCCTCACTGTCACATAATCAAGGCTGGAACTAACACGAAATGCAGGATCTGCGGAAAATATGTCGAACTGGTAAAAAATGAATATCCCCACAGACATAACAAGGTAACGACATATGTGCACTGAAAGATATGCAAGAATTACAAATTTGAAACCCCAGAGTAATGATATAACCACCAACCAGACACAGTTACCCTAAATAACGATGTAACTATCCTCTGGGACATGCCAATTCTAACTGACAGGGAAATGAAAGACAACAGACCTGATATTATCATAAAAGACAAGAAATTCAGGAAGTGTATGCTTATTGACATAGCAGTACCAGCTGAGAGAAACAACTCCATAAAAATTATCGAGAAATTGTCCAAATACAAGGACCCGGAGATCGAGATTAACAGGATGTGAGGAATGAAGACTGTCCCAGATAACATCAACATACCCAGAAAGTTGACCTACTAGGAACATACCATATACTAAGAAAAGTGCTATCAATTAAATGACAATTCTGCTATTGGACCTAAGGACCATAGTTTGGAGCCGGCTCTACAGGATACGAAGCAGGGAACATTACACACAAGCAACAACAACAGCAACAACAACAATAATAATAACAATAATAATAATCCAAATACAAGGACTTGGAGAGTGAAGACTGAGACTGTACCAATAGTAATCGGAGCACTGGGCCTCGTGAGAAAAGGAATGAACAATTTTACTAACAGTGTCCCAGGTAACATCAACATACAAGTTACCCAGAAAATCGCCCTACTTGGAACCTCCCATATGCTAAGAAAAGTGCTATCAATTAAATGACAATTCTCCTATAGGACCTAAGGGCCATAGTTTAAACTCGGCTCTACAGGATACGAAGCAGGAAACGTAACGCAAAAACAATAATAACAGAGTTCCTTGGAATAAGAACATCATGAAACCGGAGTAGGAGAAAATACAGACGTAGTACGAAAACCTGGCAGAGAAATGTACCAAGCAAAAGCACAATTTGTTCCTTTTGTAGCCGATGTACTCGGGATTATCTGTAAAAACCTCTCTGTCTTGTAAGACACCTTGGGGATACCTAACACCATTGGGAGTGCGCAGGTGGGGCAATGCTGCTTGGAACAGCTACCTAAGTATGAAGAAGACTTTTCTTGTGATCTTAAAAACCATTGAGTCACTTGAAATTCACTTACCCTCCTTTGTGAAAAGTTACGAAAAAGTTAGAACGACACATGAAATCACTTGACACTCGACTTTACTTGTCAGAGAATTGCAAAATAATAATAATAATAATAATAATAATAATAACAATAATAATAATAACAGTAACAACAACAATAGCAAAACATCAACACCAACAACAGCTCAAACAGAAGAGTTTGGTAATGCAATTAAGAAGTGTTGGAACGGGGTGTCGGATTTTACCTGTTTTCATAGAAGCTTTGTGGCTGATAAAAAAACGAGCATGTTGAAAAACATTGCCAAACTGGCATGCCAGAAACAGGATTCAAAAGGCGGTGTTTCTTGGTACGTCATATCAAGAAAACATCTGTGAACCGGTTGGCAGGACGCGAAGATCATATCAAAAATATTTGGACGATGAACAAAACTTCGTCGTTTTGAGACGTTCAAAAATAACCGAAATTTAAACATACAGCTGTCATATCAGTTAGATTGCAGCGTTTGGAAGATTGGCGCAGTATGATCTTAACTCTAGCAGTCAGAGCATTTATATAAAATTTCTCTTTCTACGTAATACATCTATAACAATCATTGTATTTATATTAAACGTGTCAATCAGTTATGTGTCATGCGTGATACACGCTTAGGCGATCATATATCTTTCAATACATGACTGACGAGGCTGATTTTTTCCCGCAGTAGGTTGCCATTTCTTTCTGCGATAGACCAGTTTCTATCCAAGGGTACAGAACCTGGTCTGTCCTCCTATTTATCCATAGCTGGGTAAACGTGTACTAAATGCTAAATAAATATTTAATTAATAATTATTAATAATTATTGTAATGTTACTTAAATAATAATAATAATAATAATAATAATAATGTCCTAATACAAGGACCTGGAGATTGAGATTAACAGGATGTGGGGAATGAAGTCTGAGACTGTACTAATAGTAATCGGAGCTCTGGGCCTCGTGAGAAATGGAATATACAATTTTATTAACAGTGCCCCAGGTAACATCAACATACAATTTGCCCAGAAAATCGCCCTACTTGGAACATCCCATATACTAAGAAAAGTGCTATCAATTAAATGACAATTCTGCTATAGGGCCTAAGGCCTAAAGTTTGGACCCGGCTCTACAGGATACAAAGCAGGAAATATAACGCACAAATAATAATAATAATAATAATAATAATAATAATAATTAGAAATTATCAAGCACGTATAATAAAATATTGTGTTAGCCCAAAAGATTCTGGGATAAATATCCAGAAACAATTGATCATCTTGTATCAGGTTGCACGATATTGGGACCCACTGAATATAAAACCCGGCATGACAGAGTGGGCCAATATCTGCACTGGAAAATTGACAACTTCTACGGGAAGGAAACTGAAAGAAATTGGTATGAACACTACACAGACCCGGTTACGGAGATAGGACCTGTTACAATTCTATGGGACTACACAATACACACTGACAGAACAATCAAAGCCAACCACCCAGATATTGTTATTAAAGACCACAAAAAAAAAATAAAATAAAATAAAATAAAAAAAATAAATACATAAATAAAATAAAAAAGTGCCTCCTTATTTATATGGCAGTCCCTACAGACTGCAATGTATCTTTGAAGATATTCAAAAAGCTGTCAAAATACAAGGACCTTGAAATAGAAATTTAAAAAATGTGACACATGGGAACATCAACAATCCCTGTTGTAGTTGGAGCCCTGGGATTGGTTGGAAAAGATTGCAGTAGACGAATTGAAGGGATTCCTGGAAGTCCATGCCTCAAGGAGATACAAAAAATTGTTCTCATAAGTACAGCCCACACTTTACGAAGGGCTTTATCTACGTATATATATATATATATATTTTTTTTTGTCAGTGGAAAGCGTCATGATGCCATTTCTAACCTTAAAAATTACAGAGACCTTGCTGGAAAGCTGAAGAAAATATGATTGACGGTGACTACTCCACGCTCCACCTGAGAGTACCCCATGGACTCTAGCGACGAAGTTATAGGAACTGAAAATTAAAAAACTTAAAAACTATCCTATGATGGGGTCGGCGAGAGGATTGAACATTTGAAGGTTCCTTGCTGTCACTTGGCAATCTCCTGAGTCGACAATTTTTGAAGTGAAGAGGCAAATGCATGGCAACAATTGATTGAAAAATACACCAAATAGCAAACCTTATGAATAATTCAGTGAAAAGTCTTCTTTATAGAAGCCTAACTAATGAAAGACGGAGGACGACAGAGAATTTTGTTACCAAAATCAGTGGGGGGGGGATGCAATGTGATTAGCACGAGAACCTTTTCAAAAAGTTTCAAAGTTTATGTCAAATAGCAACAAATACCAAAGACCTTAAGGGAATCAAGAAAAGATGAATTAACCCGAAAAGACTTGCTCTCATTTGCAATTCGATAGGATCAACGAGTTAGCAACAACAACAACAACAACAACAACAACAACAATAATAATAATAATAAATTACGGAGATAGGACCTGTTAAATTTTATGGGACTACAGAATACACACAGACAAGAACAATCAAAGCCAACCGCCCAGACATTGTTATTAGAGACCACAAACAAAAAAAAAAAGTGCCTACTTACTGATATGGCAGTCCCTGCAGACTGCAATGTATCTTTGAAGATCTTCAAAAAGATGTCAAAATACAAGGACCTTGAAATCGAAATCTCAAAAATGTGGCACATAAAACATCAACAATTTCTGTTGTATTGGAGCCCTTGGATTGATTGGAAAATATTCCAATAGGCTCTGTGAAGGGGTTCCTGGAAACCCATGCCTTAAAGAAATAAAAAAAATTATTCTCACAAGTACAGCGCACACCTTACGAAGGGATTTGTCTATGTAAAATATGTGTTTTTTTAGTTGTTGTTGTTTTGTTTTTTTTTGTTTTTTTTTTTGTTAATTGGTCAGTGGAAAATGTCATGATGCCATTTCTGACCTTAGGTAAGAAATGAGAACACACCAGAAATCAAATAATAATAATAATAATAATAAAATGATGATGATGATGATGATGAAGAAGGAGAAAAAAAGAAGAAAGAAAGGCCATTTAATATCAATACTAATAATACTAAGCTATCAAAATACAAGGACCTTGAACCGCCCAGACATCGTTATTAGAGACTGCATACAAAAAATGTGCCCCTTATTGATATGGCAGTCCCTGCAGACTGCAATGTATCTTTGAAGATCTTCAAAAAGCTATCAAAATACAAGGACCTTGAAATCGAAATCTCAAAAATGTGGCACATGGGAACATCAACAATCCCTGTTGTAGTTGGAGCACTAGGATTGGTTGGAAAAGATTCCAGTAGAATAATCGAAGGGATTCCTGGAAGCCCATGCCTTAAAGAAATACAAAAAATTGTTCTTACGAGTACACCCCACACCTTACGAAGGGCTTTATCTATGTCAAATACATTTGTGTTTTTTATTTATTTTTTATTGTTAATTGGTCAGTGGAAAATGTCATGATGCCATTTCTAACCTTAGGTCTCTGGGCGGGACCCGGAAAGAAATGTGTACACACCAGAAATGAAAGGAAATAAAATAATAATAACATTTATTATTATTATTATTATTATTATTATTATTATTATTACAATATCAACAGTAAAAGTAATAATAAAGTGTAGATGATGATGACTACTGAAGTTTGTTAAGTGGTCAATGTTTTCTTTTTATAGTTTGCATCAACATACAAGAAAGCAATAAATTTAATTACGTTAATAAAAAATAAAATGAGTGAGAAATGTCATTGTTATTTTTTGTTGCTGTTGTTAATTTGTATGGCAAAATGTGTTTCCCGCTGCCTGCCTATTTTTGTAATTACTTGCTTAAATCGTTTTTATCTTGACGAAGAAATTAGATTTTCTGAGACACGCAGATTATTATTGACTTTAAGCGCCTTCTCTCCAGCATTTTCTTCTTTTACTAAGAACAACGCAAGGCGAAATAATGTGGAATAAACGGATAAAGAGCGTATTGCACCAAACTTTTAATTGGATAAGTTCAGTTTGCATACAAAATCAATATTCGAAATCTTTGTTTTCATTTGAACTCAAACACAACTACCGCATCTACCTAAGTCCCAAACTTCCATGTTTTTTTTTTCAACAAATACATTTTTGGCAGAGTTTTATTCAGGTCGAATCCATTACATTCACTTACTTGCTCTAATACCCTTGAGAACGCTATGATTTCTCTTCTTCTCCCCACCCCAGCTATGGGTAAATAGCAGGACAGACTGGGTTCTATAGCTTTTGGCAACTGGTCTGCCGCAGAAAGAAATGGCAATCTACTGCGGGAAAAAAAAACTGCCTCGTCAGTCATGTATCGATAGATATATGATCGCCTAAGCGTGTATCACGCATGGCACATAACTGACTATATGTCTATATAATGTGTAGCAGTCCGTCACTAATACAGATTTGATTAAAGAATATAAACAAGGAATGATTTATCTTTTTATAATCTTTAGTTAACTTGTTGTCTAAATGTTTGTGGTCTGTGATTTGACACAGTTGATCAGTATTCTAATCGTTTTCAGCGTCAAGGAAAAAAGTAGAGATGGTATTTTCTCATTTCTAAATACACTAGGCATTTTTAGCGTTGCTGTTTGTATGTTTTAATGATGTAATTAATATACGATGATTATATATATATATATATATATATATATATATATATATATATATATATAAATGAGAGAACGAACAGTTGAAGTGAAAATCCACTGTTCGTAGCATTTACTTTTTAGAAAGTGCTCAATACAAATTAGACCAATATATTATTTTTATTTTTATTATAAAAGATTATAATAATAACATTTTGAAATCGCTACACACAAGAATTCATGTTTCAATACTATGGCTGTATTCCTCAGGCGATGGTAAAGTAAATAGTGATTAAATCATTTTTAAGGAAATTTGTTTTAAATTTCATTAAAAATCATTTAATCACCAGTTACTTACCATCGTGTGTGTGTATATATATGTGTGTGTGTGTGTGTATATATATATATATATATATATATATATATAGTGTGGCCTGACGCGTCCAAGTGTTGACTTCAATGTTCACTTTTTTATTTACACACGCTCTATCTCTGATATTGAGCACTTTATCCCATAAATATAGCACACCTTAAGAGTATATTTCTTCATATATATATATATATATATGTGTGTGTGTGTGTGTGTGTGTGTGCGCGTGTGTGTGTGTGTGTGTGTAAATATTACAAGGGCGATGTATAAATGTCTATACGTATGTGCCTATCAGTTTTCATCTGTGTGTGGCATTTGGCCCATTTGAGTTGTTGCAAACGATAGTTGTGCCTGGGTGCAAGGCATCGTCCGCAACCTGAAGAACGGGGGTGCTTTTACACAGTCGATAACCAATTAAATTCAAACAAGAATCCGAGCCATAGATAACCTGTGAGAACACTTAAATTTGCAATACCAAAACAGGCAAATGCACACAATCAAATCATCAACAGCATGCAGAAAGATTTTAAGGTAATTATCTTGCAGCAGTTGGTGGAATGTTAATAAAAAAATATTAAGATCAAGATTTAACTAAAACATCTCGTCATCATTATAGCTATCGTTTTTGTTATAGAAATTGTATTGTCATTCACACAGTAAGTAGTAAATTCAACTGTAATATAAATATATAAATTTTGTTATTTGCTTTGTTTAGTACAAGGTTAGAATTGTAGGGCACTCATTGAGAATCGATCTCACTACAGTAACAATGGCTTGCGAAACTAACTTGTGAGCCGCTAATCTATGGATGTCTTTTATAAAAATGGTTCTTAAACGAACGGACCAGAAGTCTAAACTTGTTTTTATATTTTTAAAACTTGCAATGTTATCTTGAAAATTTCTTTGTCAAAAAACGAAAAGATTATATATTTACTTAGTATGATAAATGCACCACAAGTCAGGCTCAACTCCTTGAAATTTCATCTACCATGTTTATGTATCACTGAACAACAAACGTAGCCACTTAGTATTTGGATTATATTTAAAGTTAGAATGAAGTTTCTTTCTTAAAATGAACATCTTCGACACTAGGGTGCGCTATAAAATGGCCGAATAATAATAATAATAATAATAATAATAATAATAATAATAATAATAATAATAATAATAATAAGAAGAAGAAGAAGAAGAAGAAGAAGAAGAAGAAGAATAGCAGCAATAATGCTATTTCCTTCGGGACGTAGTAACTGTGTAATTTCACCACTAAAATATTAATCACTAGTTTTCAAAAGAGAAAAAAACCTACTATTAGCGTTTATTGTGCTTTTTTTTTTCTGTTTCTTCAATAATGATAATTTTGAATAACCGGCGTCTGGATATCATTTAATTCGACATTTGGTAAAATGAAACTACTTTTGCCTTTATGTCGATTTTCAAGGTAAGATTTCAATGTGTATTTATGTCTTCTCTAAAGCGAATAAAATTAATTTTTTTTAAAT
>CAHIKZ030000823.1:625000-645000 GCA_903632075.3 Acanthosepion pharaonis | reverse complement strand
TAATAATAATTGTTATGAACACCACCCAGACCCGGTTACGGGGATAGGACCTGTAACAAATTTATGGGATTTCACAATACACACTGACAGAACAATCAAAGCCAACCGCCCAGACATCGTTATTAGAGACCGCATACAAAAAAATGTGCCTCCTTGTTAATATGGCAGTCCCTGCAGACTGCAATGTATCTTTGAAGATATTCAAAAAGCTGTCAAAATACAAGGACCTTGAAATCAAAATCTCAAAAATGTGGCACATGAGAACATCAACAATTCCAGTTGTAATTGGAGCCCTAGGATTGATTGGAAAATATTCCAACAGGCTGCTTGAAGGGGTTCCTGGAAACCCATGCCTTAAAGAAATACAAAAAAAAATATTCCCACGAGTACAGCGCACACCTTACGAAGGGATTTGTCTATGTAAAATATATGTTTTTTTAGTTGTTGTTTTTTTGTTTTTTTTAATTGCTCAGTGGAAAATGTCATGATGCCATTTCTGACCTTAGGTAAGAAATGAGAACACACCAGAAATCAAATAATAATAATAATAAAATGATGATGATGATGATGATGAAGAAGGAGAAAAAAAGAAGAAGAAGAAGAAGAAGAAGAAGGAAAGGCCATCTAATATCAGAATGCTGTACTCTAGTCTAAATGAATTTAAATATCGCTATAATATAGTAAGGATAAACGTATATTTGAAGATATAGCTAACATTATGATCTTCCTTATGTAGAAGAAATGCTATGAACATTAGCCATCGCCAGTGCTAGAAGGTAAAAATGCTCTAGGAATTCATCGCCCATGCCAACCACGCTATACAAGCCAATAGGTAAGGATAATAAAAACTTTAAAAATATAACTGGCATCTTAACACCATGGCCATACGTTTGTAAAAGAATTTGACAAACTTAACAAATATAATAACTTGGAAATGAGAACTGCAAGAATGTGGCATTTAAACATAACCACAGTTCCAATAATAATAGGAGTACTTAAAAAGATTAAAAGGAATACTAAGAAAATGCCAGGAACCAATCACTGTTTAAGATACAAAATATCATGCTCCTTAGCACACCCCAGAAAAACTCTCTCAATCTAAAAGGCTCAATAACTTTCTAGGAAAAATATTCCTTTAGCTTTGGTTTCAAGTAAAAAATTTGGGAAAGGATTTAATGAAACAGTAAATCAAGAAATAATAATAATAATAATAATAATAATAATGCATATTTATCTGAAATATAAAAGATCATGCTAATGTGTACTACTCATGTTCTAAGAAAAACTGTTTTACACTAATATGCTCACTGGATTTCTAAGAAAAACCTTAACTGGGCTTCGATCTTACCTTAAGATTTGGTAAATGAATGTATCAAACCACAAGTCAAAAGAATTAAAAGTGAAAAATAATCAAAGAAAACAAGGAGTAGGAGGAAGAGGAAGGGGGAAAGGGAGAGGGAAAATATCCAGATGGCAACATTGCTAAAAAATTATCAACAATACTGAGGAGACTTATTGCCACTTGATCTCCATTGTAAGTCACCATATGGTGGGGAAATTAAATTATTATTATTATTATTATAAAGAAGAAGAAGAAGAAGAAGAAGAAGAAGAAGAAGAAGAAGAAGAAGAAGGAGGAGGAGGTGGAGGAGGACGACAAGAAGAAGAAGAAGAAGACTAAAGAGAGGACTGAAAACTTGCTGTTACGCATTAAAAATAATTTTAAAATAATTAATTTTTGTGAACCATTTTCCCAGAAAAGAAATAGACTGGAAAAATGGTCTAAAGAATCAGAAAGCAAAAATTCGCATTCGACCACCTCCTGCCTCCACTAAATGTATGAATTTTGTGCCTAAGTGTTTAACAAATTAATATTATTATCATCATCATCATTCGATTTCTGCTATGGACACACTACCTACCAAGTCTGCGGAAAGACCTAAGGCAGGTCGTGGTGTGTTGTTATGGCCACATTTCATGTTAATTTTTTTTTTTTTTTTTTTTTTATCTCCGATGAAGTTGCTAGCGTTACATAGACAAAGTTCTCCTTAGTGTGTGTGCTGTACTTAATAAGACAATTTTCTGTATGTCTCTTAAGCTGGGGTTTCCAGGATTCTTTCAATGTGTTGTTTTGTTCCATTTTTATAATTCCAAGTACACCTATTACCACTGGTATTATTCTTGTTTTCAATTTCCACATTTTTCTATTTCAATTTCCAGGTCTTTTATTTTGATAGTTTTTCAAATTCCTTGGTTGCTATGTTACCATTATTATTATCATTATTATTATTATTATTATTATTATTATTGCTGTTGTTGTCGTTGTTGTTGTTGTTGATGATGATGATGATATCATTTCGCGAAGTTATACTTCAGATGCTAACATTAAAAATATTTTTCAGAGTTCCAACTGATGGTGAAAATGTCTACCATTCAGCGATTGTCTATGTATTTTAGCCAGTCCATATCTATCTATCTATCTATCTATCTATCTATCTATCTATCTATCTCCAAGTTGTCTACCTCGTGTGTTAGCTCGCAATATTCCTTTCAATCTCTTTACACAGGCATGAGTGTGTGTATGTATGAACACCAGCTACAAACTCACATTACAGAAGAAGTTTCCATTCCCAAGTCAACACAAATTACATAATAAACGAGACAAATTCCATTGAATTCACATGAAATACCGAAAGTAGTGAACTCTTTTTTTTTACTTTTTTTTCAAATCTTTGTTTTTACTTTAATTTGTATGTTGAACTTATAAGTTATAATCTTTATAAATGTTTTCTTTTTGTCTGACCGTCAAGAAAGAAGTGTGTACACAATTTAAAAATATTTTAGAAATGTACGCCAGCTTTGAAATATCGACTACGTATCATGCTTTTTCGTTTGTTTTCCTTGTTTTTTTTTTTTTTGTTTTTTTTACTATTTTTTTTTCGCATTTTCACGTACTCGGCGATACAATCATTGAGATCTACTTCCAACTTTTTATGTAAAAACTTTTTATATACAAATAAATACATATGGACTAATTGATATATATATATATATATATATATATATATATATATATATATATATGTACGTATATATATATATATATATATATATATTCAAAATTATAACATATGCATGTTATGACATCATAAAAAAATTGAAATTTTGTTTCAACACTACTAGTGTCTTATCAAGTGACGGTGCTGTTTGCAAAATAAAGGTTTTTAAGAGTTCAAAAAGCAAGCAAACTCCCTCAGTAGGGGAAACATTGTTACGTAACCTATGATCATAATATAAGTATATGGTAATTCAAAATAACGTGGCAATATCTCCTAAGTACAATCTATTAGTACATTAACGTTCAGATTAGATTAAATTAGAAATCAATATAACAAATAAAGTTTTAATTTCACAGTTAAATTTAAAATTAAAAATTACAAATGTCAAATTCTAAATTTAACCGAGCTTCATGTGTAATATTATTACAAAATTATTCAGAAATGAAACTAGGAGAAAAAATTATATATATATATATATATATATATATATATATATATATATGAAGAGAGAGAGAGAGAGAAAGAGTGAGAGCGAGAGAAAGAGTGGGAGATAGATATTCAACGCGAAACAAAAGGCTAGTAAAATATTTAAAATTAGAAAAGTGGACCATTTTGACAAATCCAACCAATTAAAATTTATTGTTCGACCCACTAACTCTCTCACAGCCACAACTGAAAAGAATTTATTTACACTCAACATAAAATTTGTCACAACTGCACCTAAAATAATAAAAGACTTAATACAAAACAAAATAATGAGCTAAAACTTGAAGGAGGTAATTACTCTATGAGCTGTTACAAATGCTACAACAAATACATAGGAGAAACCTCAAGGAATTGAAATAAAAGATTATATGAACACCAGAGATCTTTTACAAAACAACGTATTAAATGCATTAGTTGTTCATCGTAATAAGTGTTGCCATAATTTTTATTTTAAAAAAAATGCTACTCTTATTAAAAGAGAAAGCAATTTACTACGACGAAAATCTATAGCAAGTCCTTTAATAGCGAGATTATTCACAGTAAATTTACGTCCAGGTTCTTATATTTCAGCTTTCTTGGCAGATCTTCTATTATCACAATGTGGAATATTTAATAATAAAAATATAATGGAAACTAAAATAAATGAAATCGGTTAGACTATATACAAAAACACATATATTAAAAATAAACCAAAAAAAAAAAACTTTTTAATTTTAAAACTCTCATCGTCCCCTCTCCTTCATGCGCATGTGTAGTTGCATCGACGTAAACATCACTGTAAGTCCGATGAACTGCTGTAGAAAGAAACGCGTCACACGAAAACTCTTTCCACTGTCATATATATATATATATATATATATATATATATATATATATATATATTGCTTCTTTTCCTTTAAAATTGTTTTTGATATATATAAAATTATATAAAAATTATATATAATTTTCCCATAGATAGATAATTGGGTATATGTTTTGGAAAAGGCGCTTAACTAAATCCTCTTCACACGATATATTTGTTACTGTGTGTGTGTGAAAGAGAGTGTGTATAAAAGAACTGCTACACAGTTGATGTAGTTGTGAATTTTTTCACTGGGGAATGTTTGTTGAAGCCAAGGTAAAATTGAGAAGTTTAGGCACTGATTATGAAGGCGTAAAGCAATCTTCTACACTTCAATGCCATTGACGACAATCTGGACCACGCTTAGATTAAAAAAAAAAAAAATAGATAATAAATATTTTGACAAAAATCTATCCATAAGCAAGATACTCTTGAGAACAGGTCATGAAAACGGTACATGACACAATTAATGGATAAAGTTTTATCTGAAATTGTCTCTTTATAATGTGATTAATGGGGAAGAGTTGGGTTAAGTGCATTGACAAAAAAAAATATTATGTTGAAAATAAATTAAATATATGTTGTGTAAAATAATTTTTCTTTTTTTTTTTACCTCATTAGGCTACGAACATTTTGTAGCAGCTTCTTATAAAGCTCGAGCAAACAATCTATGATATATACGTGTATACATACACACACACACACATATATATATATATATGTGTGTGTGTGTGTGTGTGTGTGTGTGTGTACATATATCAGAAATAGAGCGTATGTAAATATGAAAATGATTATTGAGGTCAACACCCAGCGGCCACAGTCTGTTTCATGCTTAAACGCAATCGTCAGGCCTTCCACTTCATATATATATATATATATATATATATATATATATAAGTGGAAGTATTTTTTATGTTTATACGTTCTATAAAAAGAAAGTATAAGCATAAAAAATGTCTTTATATATATATATATATATATATATATATATATATACCTATGTTCGAAGTGCAACTTTTGTTTTTCTACCAACTCATCAGACACGAATTATTATACGGTTGCTAATATCTAGTTATTTGGTTTATCCATATTAATATCTATCTATCTATCTATCTATCTATCTATCTATCTATCTATCTATCTAGTTAGTTGTATGGATATTCGTTTGTGACCCTGTGTTTCACGCTTTTATGATCATCAGACAAAGATCGTTTAATGATCGCAAAGCGTGAAACCCAGCGTCACAAACGAATATCCATACAACTGAAAAATTCCACTAAGTAATGCGCTTAATATATATATATATATATATATATATATATATATATATATATATATATATATATATATATACACGCACACAAACACACACACACACACACACACATATGTGAGTGTGTGAATGAATGTTCATGCATTAGAGTTGTAAATACAAGATTTAACACACAAAACATCTAAAAACACACACACAAAAACACACACATACGTTCATTTTCACATACTTTCTCAGCTGGACACACCTACACAGACATATATGCATATTATATATATATCACATATAATTAGGTTCACTTACAAACCCAGCGGATTTATTTAACTACATAATGACGACATATGACAGATATTTAAAACCTACTCTAATACGTATAATTTACTTTATTACTTAACATCCTTTTTGAAAAGATTACCAACAATCCGTGGATTTGTTGGATTTTTAAATAAAATTTAAAACTTTAGTTTATTTCAAGTTTTTGGGACAAAAAAACAGAAAGAAAGGAAAAATATTTGTGAAAAGATAAAAGAAAAATTCACATTTTTATTCATTTTTGTGTTATGCAAAAATATTTTATAAATATTCTTTGACTATATTTCTAAGACGCTATTACAACTATTTTTAATAATAATAATAATAATAATAATAATAATAATAATAATAATATCAGTACTGATGATACGAAAATGTTTCTATTCCCTACAATGATTTGAAATCTCTGATGCAATCCAAAACAACAATGCTAATGGATGTTTTATAATTGAGTCAGCAAATTTGCTTACATGCAAAATCCAGTATAAAAGATTGACTAATAAAATTCACAATAAAAAAAAAAAGAAATTAAATTAAAAAAACAATCATGATATAATTTAGATTTTTCGAACTCCCCCTCCACTCCAAGAAGAAAGAAAAATAAAATTATTCTAGTTCTAGTGTAACGTTTCAATTTTCTCAGGGAACATATTTTACACAAATTTTATAATTTTTTAAAAATGTATTATTATTGTTGTTGTTGTTGTTGTATTTTCACATCAATAGTATTTATTTCTGTTTATCAATTTAACATCAAGAATAACAAATGTATTTGCATTTACAGGTTTAATTCAGAATCCAGCAGCGAAGCCATAATCGTGAATTCATCATTTGTATTCGACTAGCGAGGTTCGTTACCAAAAGTTTACCGAAGGGAAGAACACAAGAAGTGGATCAAAAAAACTAAAGTTCTATATCCTAAAAAAAAAAATATAAGCAGGATTGGGATATAAAATCTTCCTCTCTAAAGAGGCCCGACAATAAAAAACAAAAAAAAACAAAAAAAAAAAAACATGGGCGACAAGGTTAAAAAAAATAAATTGTGAATGAGAAGAAAAAGTAGAGAGAAATGAAGAGTGAGCGTGAAAAAGAAAGGCTCACTTTTTACACTTGTTTGTCGCTCTTAAATTCGATTTTTTTCTTTCGTATTGACGACCACCACCATCGTCAATTTTCAACATTAATAATAACAATAATAATAATAATAATATCCCTAATAGTTGTTATTCTAATTGAAAACAGAAGTTGAGTTAGGTTTCTGACGTGCGTGTTTGTGTTTATCGTGTTTACGTGAAAGTTTGGCCGGAAAAAAAAGGCGGGAGGAGGAGGGGAAAATCGTGGGAGGAGCAGGAGGAGGAGTCGAGTTGTTGTGTACGCGATTAACTCTACGTGTGTGTGTGTGTGCGTGTGTCTGTGTGTGTGGGCCCAAAGTTGTCTGTGTGCTTGTGGTTATGTGTGGTAAATTGTTAGTCGCTATTCACTCCCGCCTTCTCTTATAAAAGTCAAAAAGAAGAGAAAGAAAGAAAAAAAAAAGAAAAAAAAATTTGGAACGTAAAGAAGGAACAAAAGTGAAGAAACGAATCCGACACAAACAATTTGCTTCTGACTTTGCTTCATGGACGAAAAGGTGCGGTTATACTTCAAATGTACACGTAAGCGAAGACACCGAGCAAATTTTGCCGACTTATTAGTCTAATTACTTACTATTATCTACCGACACGTACACATCTCCATTTGCATTATACGCGGAAAGTACATACAGAGACATAAGTATAAAACAAATGTAGATAGATTTATGTTTTATCTACATATTTAGTTTTCATTTTATCTGGGTAACCTTGGCGAAGGAAGTATACATATTTATTTAAACCTAAAACATATAATTCAAATTGTAATTAATCCACATACATTGGAAAGCTTAAAAAGTACACGTAAACACATACAGATACAAACTTATACACACAGACACACACACACCAATCAATAGTGACTCTATCATAATAACATTACGAAAAACACATCCAACTGTTTATTGACGTGACTTTGAAATACACTCTGAAGAAAAACATATCGTTCTTTTCTAGGGAAAGAACTGAAATATAATCCATAAGCACGCGCATGCGTGCGTGTATACGCACACACATATACACGTATACACACTGTGAGACACATACGGGCACGCGCAAACGTACAGACATCACCGACGACAAGGTGGGAAAAAAGACCAGCTGTAATGTGTCTATATTTTCTTCTTTGATGAACATTTATTACTTATTGTCAGCATCTCCGTAACGCATCATGGCTACAGCGATCGCCCCGTCTCATTGTCGGGTACCCTTGTTTCAGGTAAGCAAAAAATTGCATTTTAAAATGACGTTTAATTTATTTATTTTTATGTCACTCATCTTTGCCAACAATATCGTTCGTCTGTGTATCGTTCGTTGCCTTTCGCAGTTGTTTATTTATTTTTCCAAGTGTCTTTTTTTTGTTGTCTCGAGTTTATCACTGATTATCAAATCATATCTCAACCTAACCTTCTCACCCGCAGCCTTGTAGAGAACAACAACAACAAAAAAATAATACACAAATCCAAGTGGAAAAAGAAGATAAAAAAAAAAAAATTTAAATCTTTTTTTTTCCACTTTAAAATAAATTTATGATCTCCATATTTGTTATCAATATTTTATAGTCGCACTTTGTCACGCACATACGATTCTGTATATACTACAAAAAATGTATGGATTTGTTTATGAGGCCAGGTAAGAAATTCAAAAGAAAGAGTGTTTTGTGTTATTTTGCTTTTTAACTGCGGGGCTTGCATATATGCACAGAAACACATATGCACACATATACACGTGTGTGTGTGTATATGTGTGTGTCTGTGTGTGTGCATGTATTTTAGTTATTTTGTTTTTTCTTTATTTGCTTTTTTTTACTGTTATTTTATTAATTTGTTTTGTTTATTTTATTTGATTATTTCTCTTTTCATGACGAAGTCTATGAATTTGTGTAAGTAAAATAGAAATAAAAAAAAAATTAATCCATGTTTTCACAGTCTGAATGGACATTCGTTTTGTTTTTTAGTCGGATTCATAATTCGTTTTGAAGTTTGATTCTCAAAGAATTCAATGGTTTTTGGTTTTAGAACCTCCTTGAATCGTAAAATATCCAAATGTCTGCAATTCCCGTTCAGATATTTCAAGTTTTGGGAACACAGTAAACTGAACAACGAAATATTTTCGAAAATTGAAACTAAAAAAAAATCTTTATAATATTAAAAACATTTGGCAAAAGTTGTTTATAATGAAACCAATGTTTATTGTAATATTTACTTGGTTGTTTGACACCCAATTAAATCTCAATGAATATTTCATTTTCTTAAACATTAAACTTATTTGCTATTTTATCAAAAAGAAAAATAAAGTAATGTCAATTCGGACGATATGAATATTTTTACCTCAAAGTTCTCTCAGGTAAAAATTTGACAACCATGTTTTCGTGATATTTAAATGAGTTTAGTTTTAGTACGACAGAATGCTAATGACTGTGGTGGGAGTGGTTATTAATTAAGATGACATTTTCTGTTATTTTCTCTGTCCAATTTTCATGCAGTAGAAAATTTACTGCAGATACCGATATTCAGAAAGAATTTTTATGGGTAAAAATTTACCTATTTTGAATTGGAGAACTTTTTATATATATATATATATATACATAGCAAACTGTTCTTTTATTTCGAAGTTTAAAATAGACAGAAATCAATTCTCATTGAATTGAAAGAAAGCGATTAAATGATTTTGTTATTGGAGAGAAGACAAAATAATTAACCAATTAAAGTAATTAAGAAATAGTTTTGAAGGCACAAGAATGACTCATTGGGATTCATTTTGCTTTCTTTCTTTCTTTTTTCTTTCTTTTTTTTCTTTCTTTTTTCTTTCTTTTTTTTTCTTTCTTTATTTCATTTGGTGACATAAGACATCTTCAGATGCTTTAGTTTAGTCAAAGCGTAACCTTTTCTTTCGAGTAAAATGTCGGAGCAATTTGACTCGTAAAATCCCATGTGAAAATATTTAATAAAATGCGAGTTTTGGAAGAAGGTGCTTTTCATGTTAAGTCATTTCGCCAGATTTTAGTTGAGTTGAGAAGTTTTCAGCACCCACAAAGTATTCCATTTCTTTCAATAACAAAATGATCAAATAATTCTTATGAATATCACATAAATTTTCATTTATAAAAGGGAAATTCAAGGATAAATATAGGAACAGAAAAATTTAACTAATAAACTTCTTTACATTATTTACATTATCCGGACTGTTGTACTCATCTTTGTTGCCATACTCACAACGTTTCGGCCGTTGTACGCTCCGGTCTTCGTCAGGTGATTGGAATTTCGAACTGAACCCTTTATTTCGTCCACGAAAAAAACGAAATACATTGTTACTGTGTTCAGTTCGAAATTTCATCACATGAAGAAGGCCGGAGCGTACAACGGTATCGAACCTGTATCCTATACGGAACCGTCATATAAACATAAAAAATGACTTAAAATAATTGTCAGACTTTGTCCATTTCATAATGTGTGACGTCATTTGTTTACATTTGGATACGCATCGAGCAGATATGAATGCATGAGAGAAAATCATGGAGAATTTTAGTTTAAAATCAGTTAAAAAAAATCGACATTGCTTACCGAAGCGCTCCTATGTGGCTCAATCAGTAAAAGCACGCCAGGCTATATGACGGTTCAGTATAGGATACAGGTTCGATTCCTGTCGGAGGATGAATATTTTCTATGAAAATTTCTCGGACATTCAGGTCGGTAAAAGTTGTTAATACTGTTTATTATAAACAGAGCATTTACTTAAATATTTGTATCTATAAAAGAACGTATAAAAATTGTCTTAAAATAATTGTCGGACTTTGTCCATTTCATTATATATATATATAATGCACTATTTCTGGGCATAAAGTGTGTAAAAATTATCCAATTGTTCCGCATATCCGAGCGCTTTCGGCTATTCTTTTATCCATTATTGAGGATGTTTTTTATTTTTTTATTTTTTAACTGAATGTATGGATTTTTTTTATGTATGTATGTAGAGGTATAGAAGTGTTTTATTTTCCAAACACGGTCAGCACATTGTGGCCGTGTTCATAGTTGATATTATTGAGTGTTGGATTTTTCTTTTTTATTATTAGTGCTTTCATTATTTTTTAGTCATTTTTGACACGTGGGCCAGGCTATTATACTAGTATTTACTACAAGTATATTGCGGATGGAATTTGGTAGGTTTCCCTGTGTGTTTAAATAAGTCCTAAACGAACTCTGGTCAGACAGGTATAACGTGAGTCTTCTTGATAAGCATGTAGTAGTATATCCAATATAATTATTTAATGTGCTGACCGTGTTAGGAAAATAGTTAAAAATAAAAATAAAAATCATCCTTGATAAAGAATAGCCGAAAGCGTTCCGATATGCAGAACATTTTGGGCAATTTTTATATACTTTATGTCCAGAAAAGAAAACACTTATACGAACACAAGAAAAATTAAATAAAAAGCTTAATCACAGTATCTTGTGTGTCGTCTTTAATGAAACGTGTATAAAAGAGAGATTGCTGCACAAATACACCCACACACCCACACACACACACACACACACATATATATATATATATATATATATATATATATATTACTTCAGACTTTTAATTTTTAGTGGATACCCATATTTGAGTAAGACGTCCTGTTCTTTTTAAACAGTGTGTATTACGTCTGCCGTAAGAAAACTTAATAAAGAAAATGTGCCTTCCATTAGGGCTGGAAATTTATAGGATACGTTTCTGCTGTAAGGAGGGGGGGCGCAGGTTCGTTCAAAAATTATGACATTAATTCAATTAAAGTTAACTTCCGACAAATGTTTTAATATTTGTTTTCTTAGAACGTGATTTTAAAGAGGCGAAGCCTTGAAACTGCTTAATTTCAAAAGAGAGTCAATAATTTTCAGCTTAGCCAAAATCTAGAAATTCCTTATTTAGTTTTAATTAACACTTATATAAATTAAAGCAATTAATTAAGATATACATAAATTAAAGCAGCTAGTATTAACTGATGAATAAGTTATAAATGATATTTTTAATAAATGATATTTTTAAATATTTTGCAAAATCTTCGATCTTCGATGAAAGACAAAACTTACAGTTGGTATATATATATATATATATATATATATATATATATATATATATATATATATATATATATCCGTTGATAATTGGTAGGAATAATTCCAAGGGGGACTTGAATCCAAATCGTGCTCAATGTAAGAAATAAATCACTATAATAATAATAATAAGTACAGACGATTCTTAAAAATACATTCTGTTATAATTTATTCCATTAATGTATGCAAATATTCATCTCATCAGACCGAAGATTTTTTTTAATAAATGGAGTCAATTTGTCCAGACAAAAGGAAAAGGAGTGAAAGGAAAAAAAAAAAAACGTAAATAAAAAATAAAAAAATAATATTACAAGAAAAAGAAAAAAAATCACTTATAAGGTTATATATTATATAATTATATTAGGTTATATAATTACTGGAATTTCATTCGGAAAAAAATCATGTTTTTTTAAGAATGACATTCGATTGTTTAAAATTATTTTAATTGTGTGGAATCGAGGAAAAAGTCAATCGACAAAACGAAACTTTTTTTTAATTCTTTAAGAAGCAAATATTTAAATATATTTTGGCTTATTATTCGAAATGACTATGACGCAAATTTTTGCCTATAAATTAAGTTATAAAATCCCAATAATAATAATAATAATAATAATCGCTATAAAATGACATGCAAAGATTTTAGGAACTTTTAATTTTACCGAAAACTAACTCACAAATGATATAAAATGTACTTTTATAGTTACAATTAAATATTTATATAATTATGAATTAAATTTTATAATAATTAAATAATTTGTCTTTCTAGAGCAGTTTGTTTGCTTAGAATATATTTTACTTATTCTTAAAAATGAAGCAAATATTTTAAAAATGTGTCTTGTTTCGACTAATAGATTTAAATATTTTTTACATTTAATTTTTATACAAAAAATGTTTACTTCCATCAGATTTAGTGACATTTGTCATATTTTAAAAGCTATAAAGATTGTTTATAACTTTTATATATTTAATGGAGATATTTTATTTGTGTAACGTTTCATTTGACAACATTAAATGTTTGAAAATGCATATTTCGAAATGTTTTGAAACATTTAATCTTTTATTTATATATCTAATGTCTATGATTATTTATATTTTATATATATTTATTACATTTAAGAGATATGTTACATTGTTATAAATTAATCGGAGCTTTGTCTGAATTTACTTAATTATTCTAATATTTACATCTAGTAACAAAACGCTCAATTAATTTTTCACAACAGCGTAAAAACAATTGTTTTCGAAGTTTCAGTTAAACTTATGAAAAGAAAATGTCACATTTATTAGATCCGATTTTTTAACAACTATAAATATTGTACAAAATTAATAAATATAATAAATATTGTACAATATTAATAAATATAATAAATATTGTACAATATTAATAAATATAATAAATATTGTACAATATAAATAAATATAATAAATACTTTACAATATTAATAAATATAATAAATACTGTACAATATTAATAAATATAATATTGTACAATATTAATAAATATAATAAATATTGTACAATCTTCATAAATATAATAAATATTGTACAATATAAATAAATATAATAAATACTTTACAATATTAATAAATATAATAAATACTGTACAATATTAATAAATATAATAAATATTGTACAATATTAATAAATATGATAAATATTGTACAATGTAAATAAATATAGTAAATACTGTACAATATTAATAAATATTGTACAATATTAATAAGTATAATAAATATTGTACAATATTAATAAATATTGTGCAATATTAATAACTATAATAAATATTGTACAATATTGTGCAACTTAAAATGTAAATAATAATTTTGAGCAGGCAACACACATGAAATGTTGATTCAAATTGAATTTACAAATAAAAAGATTAAAAGAAAACAAAAACTGATGAACCAGGACGGAAGGAAATAATTATATTTTATGTTTAAAACCGTCTATTTCTTTTATTATTCATTGTAATATAATAAATATTTTTTTTTACTATTTTCTTTAGTCGAATCGTTTTATTGACAATTATTTTCTGAAGTTCTAACATTAAGCTTTCATCATTCCAGAGATTCTTGTGACTATTTTCACGTTTTTATGTATTTCAAGAAATGATGTGCTAAAAGCAATAAAGATGAAGATAATAGAGCGAAAAAACAAAAAACAAAAAAAAAAAAACCTCTAGAATTACACTTTCTTTTTACTCCTGTCGGCAAATTAATGAAGTTTACAATCTGTCTATTGAGAAGAAGCAGTATTGTAAAAACTTAAGGAAATGCACGAGCACTTTTACGATTTCTTTTACCAGCACAAATAGTCAGATTTCTTTTTCATTATTTCATAAAAAGAAATAAACAAAAATTAAAAAAAAAAACAAACAAAAAACAAAGTAAATAATTTCACCCCGAATTTCTCTCCTTTTTTTGCGCAAAATGGACTTTAAGGAAAAAATCAGTGGAATAGATTCATTGTTATTTTCAATACTTCATCTCCTTCTTAGTCTTCGTAATCGTCTTCTTCTTTTATTATTATTATTATTATTATTATTATTATTATTATTGGTATTTACACGGCAGAAGCGTTTGAAAATGTTTGACGGCTTTGGTTAAACTTACAGCAAAAGCAATAACAATAATTATGAATCCATTATTAAATGAAATTAGTTTCCATAAATTTTTAATGAAATACTTGATTCTAATCTGTTCCAATTTTAAAAATATGGCATACAATTCTTCTATTAACTAAACGATATATACATACATATATATATATATATATATATATATATATATATATATATAGAACAAGTAGGAAACAGATCTTAATCTAACATGTTTCACTTTATTAAACATGTTTCACTTCGTCCGTTTTTCTTATATAAAATATATATATATATATATATATATATATATATATATATATATATATATTTTTTTTTTTTTAAAAATAAAATATTATTATAATAAAGCTCTACTTCTGTATGGAGCACTGTCTTCTTAAAAATAAAAACAAAATACTAAGAAACTCCGGATTATGCACGCAACGTGTTCTTTTCTATTTTTTGCACACCTGCGCACTTTTATATTTATTATATATATATATATATATATATATATATATTTCAAAAGGGTTTAGTTAAATAATTTAGACATATGTCGATTAATTTTCGTTGTGTTCTTTAAAATTTTTCCTTGAATTTTTCGTTGTAATCCGTGAACATGAAAGGAGTACAATGAAAACTAATCGACATGACATGTCTAAATTATTTAACCAAACCTGTTTAAATGAAAATATGCTGCCTAAATATATATATATATACCTATATATATATATATATATATATATATATATATATATATATATATATATATATATATATATATATTAAGAAAAACGGATACAAAGACTAAAAGCAATAAGCATCAAAAAACGTTATCAGATTTAGGGATAAACATAGTAAATATATTTCATTTAAAAAATGAAACGAACTTTGAATAACGCAATGAAGAAATATTTGAAATTGATAAAACCGACATCACTAAAAAAAGAAAAAGAATTTTTTTGATAATGGCTTATGAAAGCCGAAAGTACTCAGACATAAAACAATTTATATTTTAATATGTACTGGTGGCCAGGAAAACGGTCCGAAGTATAGAAAGAAATCATTATATATATATATATATATATATATATAATGAAAAAACTTCTTAAAAACTTTTTATTTTAATTATTTCTGCAAAGATATCTATATAAACAATGAATCGAGTAAGGTGATTATAAATTTAAAACCTATCATATATTTCAACACATAAGCAACATTTTTTCTTTTTAAAATGTTCACTATTCTGCGTATAATGCACTCATGTTATATGATTAATAGGCATAAAGCAACCTTAGATTGTGGTTGCTATAAACATTTATTGAAGAAAGCTTTAAAAGTAGAAGTGCGTTATATATATATATATATATATATATATATATATATATATAAAAATACAGTATTTGTTTCATCTAATTCATACAAATATTGTTTTCTATAAAGAAAGCATTTTATCGTTTCGTCCATCGTCACTCAAAATGACGATCTTGTAAAATAATTTTCACAAAAGGTTTTTAGTAATTTCATGTAAAAAAAATCGCAAATTCAAGAAAACTTTTACATTTGTATATAAGCTCAGATTTTGTTCAGTTTCATAAAAATACCTTGAGATGCTTTACAAATACTTTAAAATCAAACATGAGTTATTTATTTAAAATAATCACTGATCAACATTGAATTCCTGAATGAATCAAAATTACTTTATTTCGATACTAATTTTTTTTTTTAAATATCTATAAAAATAACTTCAGTGTTTTCGTAGTTTTTAGTGTCGCAGATTTTGACTAATTAGTAAACAATAGATTTTTAATGAAATACTTGATTCTAACCTGTTTCAATTTTAAAAATATTGTATACAATTCTTCTATTAACTTTATTGGTTATTGGTCCTCGTTCGATGGCGTTCCTTCGGGGGATTGGCGCGATTGCGTCTCGATTAAGGGACGAGCCTCGCGAAACGGAGTGGCTCTTGCAGCGTGTCACACTGGCGATGGTTCGGGGTAATGCTTTCTCCATCATTGGGGCTGCCAGAGGATAGCAAAAAAAAAAAAAAATAGTTACTTTGTTCAATTTTTTTTTTCAATATATAAGGATAAAACTACACGTATTCACGCGGCAAACGTGCAAACTCGCGAGATTTCCGTTATTTATTGAAGTCTCGAGAACGAATCTGGTAACCTTTAGTTCAGTTTCCTCGAAACCAATAACTAAATAAAAGGTTGAAGAATCTGCAGACGTGCCTAAAGACAGATTAAAATTCTTGCTTTATTTTTGGAACTTGCTATTTTCAATTACAGAACAGAAAGAAAAAAAAGGTGAATATAATGGGAAGAATTTTTCAGGTAAAGAAAAGAAAAGAACTAATTAGACGTCAAGGCACACCAATGCAGACTAAGTATAAATATTTTGCCTATAAAGCATAAAACAATAAATTAACCATTTTAATTCAATGCGATTATAAATGAGTGATATTAATGGAAGTAAGAATCAAAACAGTTTTTTCATAAAGCAGACGTCGCAAAAAAAAAGTTTTAAAAAATAACAGCAATTTTTAAATCTTTACTAATTCAATGATATTTTGTTAAATACAATGTCGGCAAAGAAAAAATCTTTGTCAATTTAAAAAAAGAAAATAGCGGGTAATTTCTTTCTTTCGATCACTGATTATCTTTCAACTGACTAAAACATGCATTATTATTATTATTATTAATAATAATAATAATAATAATAATAATAATAATAATAATAATAATAATTCTTTTCTTTCTTTTTTAATAAAAATGATCAGTGCAAAATGTCATGAAGCCATTTCTGAGCTTAGGTCTTTGGTTGGGACCCGGGTTGGAAATGTGTATACAAAAGAAATCAAAGGAAATAATAATAATAATAATAATAATAATAATAATAATAATAATAATATTTATATTTTTTTTTTTTATTTTTTAAATTTTTTTTTTTGTGTGTCAGTGGAAAGTGTCATGATGCCATTTCTAATCTTAGGTCTCTGAGCGGGACCCGTAAAGAAATGTGTACACGCCAGAAATCAAAGGAAATAATAATAATAATAACAACAACAACAACAACAACAGCATCATTTTAAAATCTTAAATGATCAACAAAAAGTCTTGAGTAGTTTTCGTGGACTGGAAAGTACATTGAGTAGTAAGAATACTTATGTAAATACGTTTTAATTACAATCATTAATTTTAGAAAATCAAGAAAATGGTATAAAGGAGCAAAGCCAGAAACATTTATTTGAAAAAATAGATATGTAAAATGTATATTTGTTTATATTTTTGGAAAGCCGTTAAGTTGCCTCTTATTTAAAAATCATTTTGACACCATCAAATTTTTAATCGCTTTGTGAAAATGGATCAGAAAATATGTGGCTTGACACATAGTAATGAATTGATTTTGATGTGAAATTTCCATAGTATAATGTTCGATCTATGTGATTGATATACACTACAGAATTAAGTGCATCGACAAGAAAGCAAATTATTATATTGCAAAATAAATATATTTGATATTAAATATATCTTTTTATCACTGGGCTATAAGCTTATTGATACACCTACCTACCTACCGACATACAAGCGTGAAATCCGAAGATAAGTATTTTGAAATTTTGTTTATGTATTATATTAATTCTGTCGGTATTTTTCGTGGATACCCATATTTAGGTAGACACACAATATATATATATATATATATATATATATATATATATATATATATATATATATATATGTATATATATTACTATGTAATACTGCTTTCTATGCCCACATTGTCTATATTTATAAGTGATCTCTCGTACTCTCTATCCATTTGTATATATATATATATATATATATATATATATATATATATATATATATATATATATATATATATTCAACCCTATATTGTTAAATATAACAGACAATGAATGTCTATTATGTCTGATCATGAGCCGTTCTAAACTTCGTATATTTTCTATTTCGGTTGAAAATAAAAACAAAAAATTGTCCAACATTTGTATATATATATTTTTTTTTTATTAAGCTGGTCCTTTTTTGTTTTTAAGCTGGTTCTTCTTTTGTTTTTATTTTCAACCGAAATTAAAAAATATACGAAATTTAGAACGGCTCATAATCAGACATATAATAGATATTCATTGTCTGTTATATTTAATGATGTATGTTTAAATAATGATCTGCTGCTAAATATGTATTTATATATACATGCACACACACACACACGCACGCACACACACATTGAGACATACATACACGTATATATATATATATATATATATATATATATATATATATATATATATATATATATATATATATGCATATAGAGAATACACAGATGCCTGAGATCTACAGGCAATTAAAATCGGCAAAACTTATTTATACATATGTACAGTTGGCTAGATAGACGGATCTGTACATATTTATTCGGGCATTTCAATCTCAGCTACAAAATATTTTTCAATCAAAGAAACTTTTTATTCTGTCCTGGGAAAGTGTAAACAGTCGATTTACATTACGAGTTTTTTAGATTTGAATTTATTTATGTTCTGATGACTTCAAAGTTTTACGGAATCTTATAACATTTTTCACCCTACTTGGAAGTATTTTGCAACTAACAGTGATGTGTATGCACAAACGTGTCGGCCTCGTCTTCTTTAATAAAAGAAATCGTGTATACGCCTCAATCGAGATTAATTGATTAGTAGTAATTAACCGTTCAATTCAGAACTGGTATTTACAACAGCAACAACTCTCAAAATGATAGCATTATGAAAATCAATGAAAATGCTGAGGAGTCTTTCTGTCACTTTATACAACAGATAGACAGAGAGAAAACGTAACCGACTGTAATAATAATAATAATAATAATAATAATAATGTTATCAAAATAGAAGGACCTTGAAATCGAAACCTCAAAAATGTGGCACATGAGAACATCAACAATCCTTGGAGCCCTCGGATTGATTGGAAAAGATTCCAGTAGACTCATTGAAGGAATTCCTGGAAGCACATGACATAAAGAAATACAAAAAGTTGATCTCACGAGTACAGCCAATGCCTTAGGAAGGGCCTTATCTATGTAAAATGTGTGTGTCGTTTTTACTTCAATTGCTCAGTGGAAAATATTATGACGTCATTTCTGACCTCAGGTCTCTGATCAGGACCCGGAAAGAAATGAGTATACAC
>CAHIKZ030000823.1:620000-622500 GCA_903632075.3 Acanthosepion pharaonis | reverse complement strand
ATTATTTATAATATATATCTATATCTATCTATCTATCTATCTATCTATCTATCTATCTATCTATCTATCTATATATATATATATATATATATATAAGAGAAAAGAACAGATGGTGTAAAAAATCCACAGTTCGTAGCATTTATTTTTTTAAAAAGTGCTCAATGCAAAGTAGAGCAAAATATTATTATAATATTTTTATTATAATAGATTATAATAAAAAGATTTTATATCGTTACACAAAATCATAGTATTGAAGCATGAAAGCTTTTGTGTAGCGATGTAAAATGTTTTTATTAATAAAGCGGAGAGTTTATATGTAAACACAAAAGTGGACACTTGGGACAACAACGAATACTGACAGTCTGTTTCATGCTTGAACGCAATGACATGAAGAATGTCGCCGCTCAGTCTTGACCTCACTGTCCACTTCTATATTTATATATCTATCCCTATATATATATATATATATATATATATATATATATATATATATATATATATATATATATTTTAGTTGGATTAATGTGAGTTTATGACCCTGGGTTTCACGCTATTTTATGATCGTCAGACAAATTTGGTCTATCACCGATATTGAGCGCTTTCCACTACGCATATATAATATACAAATAATATATATAAAAACTTGCATATATATATATATATATATATATATATATATATATATATATATATATATATAAAGAAATATAGTCTTAAGATGTGGTATACTTATGGGATAAAGTGCTAATATCAGAGATAGGGCGTGTAAATATAAAAGTGAACATAGAAGTCAACACTTTAGAGGCAACAGTCTGTTTCATGCTATATGCAATCCTCAGGCCTGACGATTGCATCTAGCATGAAACAGACTATGTCAGTTTCACGACAATGCGATATTCAGATTAGTACATATACAATTGCATATATATATATATATTTATATATATATATATGATATATATATGATATGTGTGTGTATTATCCTGTTTTTAAACACACACACAGATATATATATATATATGTGTGTGTGTGTGTGTGTGTGTGTGTGTAGTAAAAAGTGAGATGTGAGTGAGCGTATGTGTGTATGTAGCATTTATAGGGGAAAGTGCGCTGAGTATCATTTGGAACAAATCAATATTAATTCCGAAAATAATTGTATCTGAAACTATCAACAACATAACCGTATCTCCATAAATATCTGTTTATTTTACCAATAAAAATCTTTATATGCTATTAGACTTGTTGAGAAAAGTTTAACTAATTCCAATGAAATTAGATGGAATTCAATTATGATTTTCACTGAAAGGAAGTAATCAAATTAGTTAACATGAAATTAATACTTGTCAGTCTTTATTTTAAATATGTTGAATGAAAGATCGCATGTACAACTTATACAAGTTGCTGATACTTTTATATATTTAGAATTCAGCTTTAATTCAAAGTTTGACTAATGGATACCAATTTTAGTACTGAATTATTACAACCCTCTTTGAGTAAAGGTTACCGACACTTGATTGTAAAGAAAATTTAAATCTCGAATCCTGAATTTTGATTTTCAAGATAGACACATGGGAGATTAACGCAGCACAATCTTTTTAGCACATAATCCTCCAGATTTAAATTAATCACGGACATTTGATGCTGCATTTTACAGGTATCTGATCAAAATAGAAAGCACTTTTGAGAATATAAGAAGCAATTTCAGTTGATGTGAAAACTATAATAAACTTACGCGGGGAGGCACGGTGAATTAATGGATAGCGGCTCGGATTGAGGAATCGGAGAGCCGAGTTCGAATCCCAGTCGAATCCATTACATTCACTTAACTGCTAATACCCTTGGGAAAGGTATGAATCCTCTGCTCCCCCCCCCCAGCTATAGGTAAATAGCAGGACACAACTGGTCTACTGCAGAAAGAAATGGCAACCTACTGCGGGAAAAATCTGCCTCGTCAGTCATGTATCGAACGATACATGATCGCCTGAGTGTGTATCACGTATGGCACATAACAGACTGATGTAGAAATTTATCTTACTCAATTGAATCCCTAAAAGTTTCGCAGTGTTTATAAAAAGGTTTCTTATAATAAATTCATTCAACTGCCATATCCGACGTCAGTTAAAATGATCCTCCAATATTGCATTTTTGTAATAAAGCAAAAACAAGTCTTTTCTTAAAAAAAAAAATCGGTACTGTAGATTTTCATACAATTGACCCTCATAATATTCAATTTAGAAGTTTCTTGGTTTTCCACTTAGACCCACCTATATCCCCCTCCCATATTCATTTGCATGGAATTTCTTTCTTTAATTTAGCAAGTTGGTACATTTAAAAACTTTCTATTTTCCTGTCATGGTTAATGCTTGATTAAATAGGCACTTTCACCTTTTCTTTTTCTCCCTCGACTCCTTCACAGACAGACAGACAGACAGACAGACAGACACAGCGATAAAAGGAAACATTCAAAAAGACTTGAATAAACTGAGACCTTTTTCATCAC
>CAHIKZ030000823.1:605000-615000 GCA_903632075.3 Acanthosepion pharaonis | reverse complement strand
TACAAATTCAAAATAGATAATAATATAAATATATATATATAAGTGTATATTGACCACTAATATTATCAATATATATATATATATATATATATATATATATATATATATATATATATAATAGATAGATAGATAGATAGATAAAAACCTAGTGAGCCCCTTGGTTTAAACAACCCTAGGTTTAGGTGAAACCTAGATTTAGGTGAAACCTAGGTTTAAGTGAAACCTAGGTTTAAGTGAAACCTAGGTAGGTTTATCTGGCTTACTAGGTTTATCTAGGTCTGCTCTACGGTTGTATTGAGCTCTTTTGTTAGTTAGTTGTTTACTCGTGTCGGGGTTTTTTCTTTGGGCTTCAAACCTGCATCTGCGCGATTTTTTTCGACAGACTTTCATGTTTATAGCTCTTTCTTTTTTTAAAACCTTTTTTCTCACTCGAGATTGATTTGATTATTGGCAAATCAAAAATTCGAGGTTTTTTCGAAACGAGTATAGTTATCTATATTTGTATATATATATATATATATATATATATATATATATATATATATATATATATAGTGTTGTCTGGTCAACTAAAATGTAAAGGAAAAAAATCAAATATTAAACAAATAATCCATATTTATTATAGTAAGTTCGACGAGTACATCATATTTTCTTAATGTTTCAATGTTTCCACGACATGTTATCTACAAAACAACTAAAATTATTTGCAGAACTCATTTTTAAGACAGCTGAGATAACACTTAAAAAATTCCAACGAAAGGAAAAGTGAAAGAATGCATATACTGCATTTACAAAATCGTTCTTTAAAAATGAACATGGAACATGTAGAGCCTTGATTTATAAGGCGCATTTCATCTGAATGTCAACACGTGTCTTTGCATATTTGTATATCAAGAGGGATGTAGACTTATACACAAGAACAACAAAAGATGCATGCATAGATACAATGTCAGGTTTTATCATGGAAGTAGATGATTTCACAACGAACCAGTTTAATAATTAATAATAATAACAATTATTAACCAACCGATGTTGGCAATATTTTCGGGATATACTGGTATTTATAGGGTTAATATACAGTAGAATAATGAATAGCGGCACGGATTGTGGGATAAGAGAGCCGAGTTCGAATTCCAGTCGAAACCATTACATTCACTTACGTGCTAATACCCTTGGGAAAGATTTGAATCCTCTTCTCCTCCCAGCTATGTGTTAATAGGAGGACAGACCGGATTCTATAGCCTTGGATAGCAACTGGTCTACCGCAGAAAGAAATGGCAACCTACTGCGGGATAAAATCTGCTTCGTCAGTCATGTATCGAAAGATACATGATTGTCTAAGCGTGTATTACGCATGGCATATAACTGACTGGTATCATGTGTAGCTTATCGTATTTTCTTCATTATTCGATTAAAATATTTTATAATATTTTTTTTAAAGTGACAAGTAATATGCAGACTAAGTGTAACATTAGTTTTTATTTATAAATCAGTCGAAAAGATGTAGGCTTGAGAGACATATATCTAATTAGCATACTGCATATACCTGAATAAAATATTTTATTTACTCCTTCACATTCTGTAAACATTACCGTTCTTCCTTTCAGTGATTCTGCTTTCAGTTGTAGCAATTTTAATTCTTCCCAGAAATTTTCTTGAATATGGTGTTGTATTCTCATATAAATCTTTTCTAACGAAGATTCACAAGTTTTCTTGTTCATTAATACCTACATAAGTTGGGTGTTATTTCATTAATCCTTGAAACCGCCATCATCTTTTTTTTTTTTTTTTTCTTTTTTTTTTTTGCAAGGTCGATAATAGATTTGCAAAATGTAAAGAAGCATTGTGCTGTATGGATATAATCTTTAGCTTAAAAGATTCTTGCTTTTGACCTGTGCCACTCGAAAAATGTCTTGTTCAAGAACTTACAATAATTCTCTCTATTTATCTTGAGACAATAATCAAGTCTGAATGTACCTAAAAAAACCTTCAATAATTCTCTCTCTATTTATCTTGAGACAATAATCAAGTCTGAATGTAAAAGAAATAGAACTGACAATAATTCTCTCTATTTATCTTGAGACAATAATCAAGTCTGAATGTTTACCTAAAAAAATTGTTCCAATTTTGTGATTTATCTTGAGACAATAATCAAGTCTGAATGTGCCTAAAAATAAACTTATAACAATTCTCTGTATCTTGAGAAAATAATCAAGTCTGAATGTACCTAAAAAGAACTTACAAGAATTCTCTCTATTTATCTTGAGACAATAATCAAGTCTGAATGTACCTAAATAGAACTGACAATAATTCTCTCTATTTATCTTGAGACAATAATCAAGTCTGAATGTACCTAAAAAAAACCTTCAATAATTCTCTCTATTTATCTTGAGACAATAATCAAGTCTGAATGTACCTAAATAGAACTGACAATAATTCTCTCTATTTATCTTGCCAATAATCAAGTCTGAATATACCTAAAAAAAAATTTCAATAATTCTCTCTATTTATCTTGAGACAATAATCAAGTCTGAATGTGCCTAAAAATAAACTTATAACAATTCTCTGTATCTTGAGACAATAATCAAGTCTGAATGTACCTAAAAAGAACTTACAATAATTCTCTCTATTTATCTTGAGACAATAATCAAGTCTGAATGTACCTAAATAGAACTGACAATAATTCTCTCTATTTATCTTGAGACAATAATCAAGTCTGAATGTACCTAAATAGAACTGACAATAATTCTCTGTATTTATCTTGAGACAATAATCAAGTCTGAATATACCTAAAAAAAAATTTCAATAATTCTCTCTATTTATCTTGAGACAATAATCAAGTCTGAATGTACCTAAAAATAAACTTATAACAATTCTCTGTATCTTGAGACAATAATCAAGTCTGAATGTACCTAAATAGAACTGACAATAATTCTCTCTATTTATCTTGAGACAATAATCAAGTCTGAATGTACCTAAAAAAAACCTTCAATAATTCTCTGTATTTATCTTGAGACAATAATCAAGTCTGAATGTACCTAAAAAGAACTTATAATAATTCTCTCTATTTATCTTGAGACAATAATCAAGTCTGAATGTACCTAAAAATTTTACGATTTACAATATTATCCCAAATTATTACTTAACCTCCTGCCCATTGCTTTTTTTGGGGGGGGTTAAGTCGTGCAGGTTGACTATTTCCATGAAGAATTCAAAATCTTACCCAGGCATGAGGTCTATCCACTCAACCTGTACTTAACTTAACTTAATACGTATTTCTCTTTCTAATGTTTACTTTAAACTGGTAGGTTGGTGTTTTCCTACTTTTAGTCAATGTTCTTAATCTGCATATTTTTCTCTGTTTATATTTACAATACCAAATTTTTCGAATATTTTCTTACTGGCCAATCCACTTGTTTTGGTTTCAGTTTTTCTCACATCGCTTTTTATGACATTGTTCTGAAAGCGTTTTGAATTTCTTTTTGATTGTTCTTTGTCCAATGTCTTTGCAATTCCCAGTGTTCTGCTCCTATCAATGAGTGACATTAATATATCTTTATTCTCTTCTGACGTTATCTATTTATTATGAGTCATAACAATCTATATCTATTTTAGGATTAACAAATAAATATCAATAACTATACCATTATATAAACAATTTAGCATCGCGTCGCCTGTCTACTATCTGCTTCACAACGGAGTAGTGGCGCCTGGCTCACCGCAGTGGCCTCTTCATCTACCGGTACCCTTTTAGATGATGATTGCACTCGGGTCGGAGTCGCGATTCGTCTTGGACTCAAATTATGTGAGCCTCACAGATGCAGATGTGGAGCTTCTATCGATGAGTCTGGTTTGCATCCTCTCTCCTGTCGTCGTAGTGCCGGCCGCTTTCTACGGCATGCAGCAATAAAAGACATCATCAAAAGAGGTTTGGATGCAGCTGGGTTCCATTCGCAAATCGAACCCGTAGGCCTCGACAGTGGTGATGGAAAACGGCTGGATGGCATTACCATTTTCCCTTTTAAAATGGGGAAGTCGTTGATTTGGGATGCGACCTGTGCGGATACATTTTCGGCCGGTAATTTGATCAGGTCCGCGGTTGAGCCGGGGTCCGTCGCCCGGGACGCAGAGATAAAAAAAAAAATAGTTAAATATTCTTCTCTTGCTCATAGATTTTTTTTTTTACTCTTGTAGCAGTGGAGACTTCTGGGGTTATTGGCCCTCGTTCGAGGGCGTTTCTTCATAGGGTTGGCACCATTGCGTCTCGATTAAGGAACGAGCCTCGCGAAACGGAGTGGCTCTTGCAGCGTGTCTCACTGGCGATGGTTCGAGGTAATGCTTTCTCAATCATTGCGACTGGCAGAGGATAGCAAAAAAAAAAAATTGTTTATAGTTACTTTGTTCAAACATTTTTTTCAATAAATAAATTTCTCTATACTTTAAAAAAAAATTATTTATTGTTTGAAAACTTTTCAGAGAAATATTTTCCCCCTTTCTTCGTTTATTTTTATGTGGTTTACCTTTCCTGTGGACTTTATGCAGCATTTACGAGTTGTATAATAGAATTGCATACTCAATAATTTACTGCAAATACTTCTAAAAGCAAATATATGTATATCCTGAAGCATGTACCATTTGCCTAATTTGCATAATAAAATTTGATATATTGTGTGTGTGCATCTCGGTCTCAATCCTTTTACACACACACACACAAGCACACACACACACACATGCACACACGCACACACGCACATATATATATATATATATATATATATTGTTGTAACCTAGGGATGGTTACTGAATAGAATAATCACATGAAGGTTGGTAATGAACGATAATACTTAGGACAAGAACAACACATATAAGATTCACCAGCGGCGCGTAGAATTAGTCAACTGCTAGATGTGACTCAAGTGAATTCCCCAATTAATCTCTAACTGCAGGATATCTACCAACCACCCGACGCGGTCAGATGTGGCCGAATTTAATGTGGGGTAAACGATCCCGTAGGCTCGGCCAAAAATTCCTCGTGGACACCGTATGTGAGGGGGTCGGGTAGCCGTTTCCCGAGACGAGACTCTGCCCTTTGACATAGCCTCGTCTGGGGATCATCTCTGTTCGGGGGTAGCGAGTTTGATCAGCACAGCTGGAGACGAATCTTTAATTGCAGGATATCCACTAATCGCTCCACGCGGTCAAATGTGACACAAGGCCGAATCTAATGTGGGGTATCCGAGCCCGTAGACTCGACCAAAAATTCCTTGTGGACACCGTATAAAACGGGTTCGAGTGGCTGTTTCCGAGATTAGACTCTGCCCTTCGACATAGCCTGGACTGGGGATCCTCTCTGCCCAAAGGCAGAGAATTTGACTAGCTTAGCTAGAGACGAATCTCTAACTGCAGACCCACATACAGTATTTACTACTGTGTTTATATGAATGGGGACGTACCCATTAACGTCCGTAGATATACTGCAACACACACACACACACACACACACACACACACACACACACACATGATATATATATATATATATATATATATATATATAGATATATATATAGATATATATATATATATATACCCTAAAGTCCGTATCCTGAAGGTACCTTTTAGTGAAACCTTGGTAGGTAGGTTCTGGCTTCCTAGGTTTTTTTAGATTTTGCTGTACTTAGTGTATTGAGCACTTACTCTGTCGGTGTTTTTTTTTTTTTTTGTTTTTTTTTCTGATGTCTTTAGTCTTTTCTTTTTTAACTGATTGTTTCCCCTGATATTGGTTTGCTTATATATATTACTTATTTGCAAATTGTATTATCTTATTTTTTCACGGCGCCCGAGTATAGGTATTAAAATAATACATGATATATATGTGTGTGTGTGTGTGTGTGTTTTGTGTGTCTTTGCGCATGCGCATGCGCGTGTGGGACAAGTGTAAATTTCCATATGCAGCTAAATGTATTTGATTGTAGTGATTTAAACATTTTCGAGTTCACGTATGGGTGCATTTTTATATTTTGTAACAGTTATCTCTGCTTGGGATGGTTTATGAACGCTACATATTGGCTTCTCCCTCAGTCCTAGCAGCTGGGGGCTAGAGCATGTGGTACAAATGTCCTCAAGCACTGCTAGTTTCTCTAATCGTTTTGGTACAAAGCATCTACGCATAAATTTTAACGTTATGGAGGCCTATAAGTGATTTTCTACAATTCTGGGTTACCACTTCAGTTTGAGGCCCCCAAAATAAGACATCACGATTTCATCAGGCCTTCAAGTTCAGATAATGCATCAATAGTTTGTTTTTTGTTTTGTTTTGTTTTTTTTCCAAAAATAATGTAATACGACTGTCAATCTCAGAACGTGTAAACAAATTGAAACGATCCAATCGGGGAATATTATATCAACTCAACATTGGATATTCAAACATAAAATCACAATTTCAATTTACTTCCAGATAGTTGATTTACTGGATGCCCAAACTATCAATTCTTGGAGGTATTGGCTTATTCAATGTGAAATTGACTTTGTTAGTTCCAAGTTTTATCATTTGCACAGATAAGTTTTCTTTTCTTTTTTATTTTATCTTTGTTAGAGAAACTTCAGTTATTGACTTAGAATTCTCATTATAGTGATTTTCCAAGCGTAGCTAAGATATGGCACAAGACCGAAAGTAAGGGGCACCCAGTGAGAATAGAAATCTCATTATATAACACTTTTATAGTAACAAAGTGTCAGATTCACCTTCAAAATGCGAACAACTTATGTCCAATTATTATTTGCAGTTGTGCAAATGGAGACTTCGTAGGTTAATTATTATGCTTTACACATACATATAATATATATATATATATATATATATATATATATATATATATAAAGTGAACATTGAAGTCAACACTTAGAGGCGACAGTCTGTTTCATGCTAGACGCAATCGTCAGGCCTCTAAGTGTTGACTTCAATGTTCACTTTTTATATTTGCAGACGCTCTATCTCTGATATTGAGCAGTTTATCCCATAAATATAGCACACCTAAGAATATATTTCTCCATATATATATATATATATATATATATATATATATATATATATATAATGAATACAGAATCGTTAAAAATCCATTTGCTCAGGTGGACTTCAGACGTCCATCTTTTCTGAAATCTACGAAATCAATTATCACATGACCGAATGGATTTTTAAGGATTCTGTATTCATTATTATATTGCTCTGTTCTTATATTGAGCTCTGTTTGGATTTATATCCTCCTTGGAATTATGTCTACTAATCATCAAGTGATATATATATATATATATATATGAAGAAAAATATATGGAAGAACAAAAATAAAAAAATTCAGTTATTCTGTTTTGATTAGTCTTACTCTTATGTCTATCGTCTTATCATGTTGACTTGAATATCGTCTAATGTTAATTATGTTTTAATAACTATTTCCTGAAGAAGGTCTACTAGACCGAAACGTCTGATGTCGACATTAAATTAACATTAAAACAGCATAATTGCATATTCGGATTTTTGTTTTTCCATATATTTTTCTTCATACTGTCGGATCTATATCCATATATTTGCTTATATATATATATATATATATATATATATATATATATATATATATATATATATATTTTTGTGTGTGATACTTAAAGAGCCAGAACCTATCTCCCTAGTTTTCACTACCACGACCATCAGGATAATTCTGACTAAAGAGGGTTGGCCCAAACGACATTTTATTGATAAAGCGGCCACTAGAGAGAATAAAAAAAGAACATAAAAAAAATAAATAAATAAAAAAACAACCCCACATTCTAATTGCCAAGTAACCAGGCTTTTTATGCCTACAACCATTAAGTATTTCAGATCTCTGGTTGTGTAATTCATTAAGTTATTGTAAGAAGTTATAGCTACTTTTTCCTTCATACATAGAAGGCAATATCTATCATCAGCCTTATATTTACGGCATCTTTTTTTTTTTTTTACTATCTCCCATTTTAATATTGGATCTATATCTCGCTTTTTTTTAATTTCTCACACATAGATAAACTAGTCATGTGCCTGTATATTTCGTATGCGAAACTACTTCTATGATTGTAATCTCTTTTTCTTTTTTTTTTTTTTTTGAAAGCTCCTTGGGTAGAAACCGCGTATACATACATACATACATACATACATACATATATATATATATATATATATATATATATGTAAGCAAATATATGGATATAAATCCGACAGTATGAAGAAAAATATATACGGAAAAAACAAACAAAAATCCTTATATACAATTATGCTGTTTTAATGTTAATATGTCAACGTCGGACATTTCGGTCTAATAAACCATCTTCAGGATATATTCATAAATTATAACATTATCAATACAACATGACAAAGATGATGTACATAAGAAAAAGACTTATCCAAAGAGAATAACTGAAACCGCTGATCTTATAACTTATAAAACTATCCTACCTAGGTTTCACCTACGCAGATCGTCAGGGAGGACTGGCTAAAGAGGTGCTATAAGAACAGAAAATATAAAGCCTACAACACAAAAACATTTATTTACTTATTTTGGTCTACTTAGCGCATTGAGCACTTTGCTTAGTTATTTTTACTTTACTCGTGTCGGATGTTTTTTTTTTCTTTGGTCTCTGAACTTAGATTCTAGACGATTATTTTCACCGGAAGTACATGTTCTTAGTTCTTTCTTTCTTTTTTTAGCCTTTTTTTTTTTCCTTGGGTATTAGTTTGTTCATTTACAAGCTAAAACACCTAAGGTTTTGCCGGACGAGTATAGCTGCTTATATTTATAAGTGTAGGAGTGTTATATATATATATATATATAGGTAGTAATCCGTTGGTATAATCCAGGCGAGTCCTATTAATCCTTTGGTTATGTCGATAATCCTGAGGAGTTACTAAAAATGAATATCCAGGTAAACTATATATATATATATATATATTGAACAATAATTTTAGTCAGTAATGTAGAGTTAGTGGATGGAGCTCGTGCCTTTGGTAGATTGTGGGGCTTTCATGGAAATAACCAACCAACATGATTTAGAACACGTTAGAAAGCAAGTTGAATAATGCTTTGGGTTAATATTGTATCCAGTAAAATTAGAGGTACCTTCCAAGTTGATTATGGTATCAAGATGAATAAAGTTACTGGACAAGGCACCACATTCTGATTAGTAGATGTTAAAACCTCGAAACTTTATACTAAAGAGCACACACACACACATACACATACATATATACACACACAGACAAACACAGACACAAATATAAGTACAGATTTCAGCAAATGTGTATATTTATACTTTGGGTGGGTGCATTTTATAAAGTGTTTTGTTTAGATTTGTATGACGTGCAAATATTACAATAGCGTTCTTCAAATGTACTGCGTTATCGAATCTTTTCTACTACCCACGTGCATTGTAAATGTCTGTGTGTGTGTGTGTTCGTATTTATGCATCTTATTGCTCGAAATCAATTGCTAGAAAAATAATTTCTCGAACTATCAACTGCTAGAAAGACAGATTGCTTGAAGTAAGTTCGAAGCTCGTAGCACCACGTAAACTGTGCCGTCTCACGACACGTCAAAGAAGCTGGATATAAAAGGAGCCACAACATTCAACTTTAGCAGTCCTGATTTTTTTTTTTATATATATATATTTGTTTTCTGTTTCTATTTCAGTAATTTTGGAGATCTCGAACCCTAGTGATGGACATAACTTTTGTTGAGAGCGAAAAAAGAAATTAGTTGTGTCTGGGTGGATATGTATATGTTAAGGACAAAACAGTGAACAATAAGATTTACTGGAAATGTGAAATGTGCAAAAAAAAAAAAAAAAGGAAATGCTTGGCACATGTTTTATTTGCCTTTCGAGAAAAAAAAATAAGACCTGCTATATAAATGTACTCGTTCTTTAATTAACTGTTCAGTTAACAACAATAAAGTTGTATTATTTTATCTTATAG